>LR549848.1:341-20856 GCA_900536415.3 Caenorhabditis sp. 38 MB-2015
CACCCCCTAGGCATTAAAATGTAAATTATAGGGGGACGCTACTAATAAACCTACCCCAGACGCATATCTCGGGAACCAAAAAATTTAAGCTAACCAAACTTGGCAAATGGGTTCAGGGCACTATTGGTACCCCAGAAAAGAATTATGGGACCCCTGCTTAACCTTAGTCACCCCCTAGGCATTAAAATGTAAATTATAGGGGGACGCTACTAATAAACCTACCCCAGACGAATATCTCGGATACCAAAAAATTTAAGCTAAACAACCTTGGCAAATGGGTTCAGGGCACTATTGGTACCCCAGAAAAGAATTATGGGACCCCTGCTTAACCTTAGTCACCCCCTAGGCATTAAAATGTAAATTATAGGGGGACGCTACTAATGAACCTACCCCAGACGCATATCTCGGGAACCAAAAAATTTAAGCTAACCAAACTTGCCAAATGGGTTCAGGGCACTACTGGTACTTCCGAAAAAAAATCTATGTGACCCCTGCTTAACCTTAGTCACCCCCTAGGCATTAAAATGTAAATTATAGGGGGACGCTACTAATAAACCTACCCCAGACGCATATCTCGGGAACCAAAAAATTTAAGCTAACCAAACTTGGCAAATGGGTTCAGGGCACTACTGGTACCCAAGAAAAAAATTATGAGAGCCCTCCTTAACCCTAGTCACCCCCTAGGCAATAAAATGTAAATTATAGGGGGACGCTACTAATAAACCTACCCCAAAAGCATATCGAAGGAACCAGAATACTTTGCTTAAAGACCCTACTGGTATTCATGAAAAATTCATGAAATTAAAAAATTTGAAGTTCAGTATCAATGAAATCTCCCAAAATATGAAAATCCGGAAGACGAAGTCTTTGAGAAAATTGGATTACCACTGCAGAACACCATACTCAAAGTTTTCTATATAGAAAAGACGAAAAGGTACCAATATAGAACTGTTTCTCAAAGTAGGACTTTTTTGACTCAAAATAATCACTGTTTGGTCAGTTACCAACTGTTTCGAAGTCTGATTCCAGCATCGTATTCAGCAACTCTGGTGTTAACTCCTGGTAAATACTACTTTTCTAACCACATGATATCATTTTTCCCTTTGCCGTCTTCAATCAATTCTAATGTAAACAAACCATATTTGCTGATAGTGAATATTTATTATTGAGTTTTTTGTCATGTTTCGAAAAATGGGTCGAAAATGGGGCAAGATCAAAAAACACCGAAAAAGGACCCGAAGTGATGGAGAAGAAAAGGTGAGTCTAAAATTCAGTGTAAAGAATAATCATATTTTCAGACTTTTTCTAATTTCCTCGATTTTCCACCAGAATTACGAATGATGGTTATAAATAAAATGGAAACGGAGAACAGAGGTCGATTTTCAGGTACCTCAAAGTTGTGCAATATCGAAGTGAAGAACTCGAAAAACTATGTTCATGGATTAGAACTATTCATGTACAATGAATTTGCCCGGATTACTGTGGAACATGAGCCACATTTCGGGTTTATGTTAACTTTTAATACACGACTTGAAAGGAAGTTTATGAAATGGTATGTAACTTCAAAAAAATTGGAATGTTTTTTTTTGATTTTCAGTGAAAACCTGATAGGCATGGAGCTATGGACGACTGAACTAGAGAGTTCTATAGACCTAGTTCAGCTGGCTATTCAATATTTCAAAAATTCACTACAAATGTATCAACATATGATCAAAGATTTGTCTATTGATGTAGCTCAGCCAAAGAATATTGATTTTGGAATTACGAATTTGAGAAATTTGGAAAAACTGCGAGTATTAAAGGATCATGATGTCCGACAATTGTTATCAAAAACACGGAGAGATTTGGAAGTTTTGTTCATAGAAATGAGGAATGGTGGAGTCTTAGCAGATTGTGAACAGGTTAGTTTTGAAGTAATCTTGGTTTATATCAAAAAATCTCGAAATGGTGGAATTCATTTTCAATCATGTCTTGAGCAGCATATATGGATCCAGAAATAGATATGTAATTTGAAAAGTCTATTCGAAAATACATGATATCCTGATTCTAGTCTATATCAGATTATATTACTGTAGAGCTCGGTTATTGATAATAGTTTAATTTTAGTTTTAATAGATATTACATATTTAGGTAATTATAAAGCCGTCGTAAAGTGCTGAAAACGAACTTCATTGGTTCAAACAGACATATCAGACAGAACTGGCGAAAATTTGGGACTATTAAAAAAAAGTTACCTACATGGTTGTGACCACCTTTTTATCCAGCACTGTATTTTATCGTTTTTGTTCACACATTGAGCAGAGCCAAAATATTTCTATCTTTGTCGCAAAAAAAATCTGGTCAAAATGGGGTTCCTACACCTTAGACGTGTGCATTTGTGCGTCAATCGTGGTGTTTTGTCGAATACAGTAGTTTCATTGTTTTTGTTCACATTTATTCATTCATATTTTGATTTTCAATGAAGGCGAAAAAATCCCTAGAAGAAAAGATGAGAAAAATTTTGTATAAAAAAAATTTTTGTACTTGCTCACGTGGCCTAAAAATATGATTTTCTTCTTTCTCAAATTTTTCTGTATTTTCTCAATGTGATTTTTTGTTTTTTTTTAATTAGAAAAATCAAAAAATAAGCTCACAATGTTTATTTTTTGTACATGAATCATTCCATCAGTTCTTTTCAGTTCTATAAAGTTCACAATGTTCTACACTCTCCGTGGACACGACTCAATAACGAACAATTTCTCCGATTATCAGCTTCGCGAATAACAATAAATATTGGACACCTAACAGAGCATGATATCCACAAATTCGTCCGATCTTGGCAAAATGGGACGATTGGGAAACATGTTGATCGATATGAATGGTTCCTAGACGATTTGAAGTTCGATGTCTCGAGAATGTTTAGACTTTTTGGAGAAAAACATAATGGTTTTGAAAAGTGAGTTGAATACTAGGGAGATTCAAAAGGATTCGAATTTTTAGTAAGAAACTGGAGATCAAACATGAGAAAGAGACTGGAAAGAAAGCTAGACTGGGCTTCAGAATTCATGGAATTCATTCACCAACTCGAATGCTCTTTTTTCTAATACTCAATGATTGAATTTGAAGATAATTGTGAACAATAAATAAATAGTGTTATTTTTGTCACCTTTTTTGAAATGGACCTAACAAGCAAGAACATCCTGATCCTAAGTTTTATCAATTTTAAAAAGGTTTTGAAAAATGTTGAAAGTTGACCGAGTAGTGATGATTTTCAGTCAAAATGTATATCTTTTAGCAGTTCCCCCAATTTATATACATTCTCATCATTCCCACATAGAAATGTTAGATGAAAATTCACATCCGAACTTTTTAATACCCTTCTTGTTCAGAATTTCAAGCTGAATCTGATGGTTTTATCAGACTTGAAAAATATTGAAAATTGACCATGTTACGATGATTTTTCTTCAAAATCCACATGTTTTGGGGGTTCCCCCAATTTATGTGGATTCTCATCATTCCTACATAGTAATTTTAGATGAAAATTCACATCCGAACTTTTTAATACCCTTCTTGTTCAGAATTTCAAGCTGAATCTGATGGTTTTATCAGACTTGAAAAATATTGAAAATTGACCATGTTACGATGATTTTTCTTCAAAATCCACATGTTTTGGGGGTTCCCCCAATTTATGTGGATTCTCAATATTCCCATATAGAAATTTTGGATAAAAATTCACATCCAAACTTTTTAATACCATTCTTGTTCAGAATTATGTGCTGATTCAAATGGTCAGATTTTAAAAATGAAAACTGACCAAACTGTGATGGTTTTTAGTCTATCCGTTGTACCAACCTTCTTGTTCAGACCGCCCGTTTGATTTTTTTTGTATTGCTATTATGTGACATGTTGGTCTTGATGTTCTTTTTTTTCTCATTCTCTCATTAATCCCTTTTCTGTTTTTCATCCTTATCATGAAACGCTTTCACTATTTTTTTATTGTGAACCAAATCAAATCAGTGTCTACCTTCATTGATTTTTCAGTTTTGTAACCTTATTAATGGAAAGGAAAAGAGTGGAATGTATCGAATGGAGACTTTCCAAAAAGCCTCGATTAACGACCCAAAATGAGGGAAACAAGGTAGATCCTATTTCAAGTTTAGAAAAATTACAGATTATAATTTCAGGGTTTTGATTTACTCGAGTTCCCACCAGAAATACGAATGATGGTTATAAATAAAATTGAAACTAAGAACAAGTGTCTATTTTCTGGGACCTCGAAGTTATGTCGCGAAGAAGCGAAAAATTCGAAAAACTATATTCTTGGATTAGAACTATTTGTAGTAGAAAATTATGCGCGGATTGTAGTCGAGTATGAGCCTCAATGTGGTTTTATGCTTAAATTTGCAATACTTGAGAATTACAATACTATAGCATGGTAATTTTTGAAACCGTTCAAACATCAAAAAACTATGAGGAACTACTGAAAAAAAATTTCAGTGAAAGTTTGATGGGCTGTGAATTATGGAAGACTAGATTCGACAAGTCTGAAGATATGTTCCAATCTGTTGTTCAACACTTCAAAAAATTACTCCGAAAATATGAAAAAGTCATAAAACAATTGAAAGTGGAATTATGCCTTTCAACATCTCAGCCAAAATATGTCGATTTTGAAATTGAGAGTTTGAGCAAATTGGAAAAACTTTGGGTATTAAACTCTTTTGGTGCTCGACAATTTCTCGAAAAAACTCAGAAAGGTTTGGAAGTTTTATATGCAGAGAGGAATGGTAGACTGCTTGCAGACTGTGAAGAGGTGAGTGTTAAGTAATGGAAAAATGTGTACGTACCAAATAGTCCCTCCTGATCACGATTTTGTAGTCGTAAAATGTTTGGTTTTTGCAGATCTATCGAGTTCGAAAAATTCTACACTCTCCGTGGACCCGACTTGATAACAAACAATTTCTGAAATTATCCGCCTCAAGTGTCACTATGCATATTGGACAATTGAAAGAAATTGATATTTTTAATTTTATCGACTCGTGGAGAAATGGAACCATTGGAAAAGAGGTGAAAAGTTATGAATGGGGACTAGAAGGTTCAAATTTCAAACTTCGCAAATTGTTCGAGTTGTTCGGCGAAGAGCATGATGGTGCATCAGGGTGTGTTAAGAGAACATTGATTGATATTTTTAGAAATTGGAGATTTTCAGAAAATCACTAGATATCAAACACATCAAAGAAGCTGATAGAAGTGGTACATTGGTGTATGATTGTAGCAGACACCTTGCATTTTTTGAAAATACATAATATATCAGAGCAGTTGGCATAAAACTTACTATTTTGGAAATATTGTAGTTTTACCTGAACTTTATATGATAAACAAGTTTTATTTCTGTTTTTCGAAAAAAAATTGGAAGGCTCAAAATTGATAATCCTATATTGGTCTTTATGTTCTTTTCCATTCTCCCATTCTCCAATTTGTCCTTTTTCTGTTTTTTTTTAAATCCTTATCATGAACACTTTCACTATTCCTTTATTGCGAACCAAACCAAATCAGTGTCTATTTTTATTGATTTTTCAGTTTTGTTACCTTTTTCATGGATAGGAAAAGAGTTGAATGCACAGAATGGAGACTTCCCAAAAGGCCTCGATTAACAACCCAAAATGAGGGTGAAAAGGTGGGTCTTGATTTCAGCTTTAAAAAAATACAGATTTTTTTTCAGGGTTTTGATTTACTCGAGTTCCCACCAGAAATACGAATGATGGTTATAAATAAAATGGAAACTAAGAACAAGTGTCTATATGCTGGAACCTCGAAGTTATGTCGCAAAGAAGCGGAAAATTCGAAAAACTATATTTATGGATTAGAACTGTTTGTATTAGAAGATTATGCACGGATTATTGTTGAGTTTGAGCGTCGGTGTGGTTTTGTTCTTCAATTTAAAAAACACGAGAACTACAGGACTATAAAATGGTAATTTTGAAAACCAGTGGAAATTGAAAAAAAATATATATATATATATATATTTTTCAGCGACAATATGACAGGTTTTGAGTTATGGGAGACAAAATTTGACAATTCCGAAAATACATTTCAATGTGCTGTTCAACATTTCAAAAATCTACTTCGAAAATATGAAAAAATCATCAAAGAATTGACCATAAATCTATGTCTTGAAACATCGCAGCCAAAATATGTCGATTTTGAAATTGAGAGTTTGAACAAATTGCAAAGACTTTGGATAATGAAGAATTTCGATGCTCGACAATTTCTTGAAAAAACGCGGAGAGGTTTGGAAATGTTGTTAGTGGAGAGGAATGGTAGACTTCTTGGAGAATGTGAAGAGGTGAGTGCTTACAAGGGAATCAAAGGGAGAGGGGGGGGGGAGAAAGTATCAACGGACTTTCGATCTGATTTATTCAACAGCCTACAAAAAACCTGAAACTGAAGAAAAAGACCAGCAAATGTGCTCTACCCCATATACCGCACACATTTCTTTCAAAAAACTTTTTTTTCGATCTGATTTCGTCTCAAAGGATATAAAATCGTGTAAAAAATACTCATTGCGCAATAATTTTCTTCCCTAAATAAGCTAAACAGGACAAAAGTTGAAAAGTTGTGCACACACATCAAACATGACGAGCAATGTGTGACGCAAAAATGCACACGCCTATGAAAGCACAATTGATCTTTAATAGAAATTAAAAATTTAAACTGAAAAAAATCCAAGTTGGCAAAGATTTAATGGAAATTCTAAAATATTTATCAAAATTAAAATATTTATCAAATTTCTCACGTTAAATCAGATTTTCAGAATCAGAAATCAGGTTCTCATGTTTTTGTTGTCAAATTTAAGAACTTTAACGACGGAGACGAGCTCGCTCTTGATCTAACTTTTTCTCAAAATGGTGAATTTTTAAAGTTCGACCTCTTGAGCAGTATGCTATAATTTTTTACTGCCAAAGGATAAAATATGCACCATAAGGAACAGGAGGTCGAACTCTATAAGTGATTCATGAGCTCTCCAACCTTTCTTATAGGCCTAATGTTCAGATATCCGTGTGAAGCATTGTAGAAGCGGGAAAGATCTAATTTTGAAGTGAGCGGCTCTACTGTGTGTTCACGAGATTCAGAAAACCCTCCAATTTTTGCAGATCTATCAAATCGAAAAAGTGTTCCACTCCCCATATACCAAACTCAACAACGAACAATTTCTCCGATTGTCAGCATTTCATGTCACCGCAAACATTGGCCGCATAACAGAGCAGGATATTTACAATTTCGTTCGATCTTGGCAAAACGGGACACTTGGGAAAGAGGTCGAACGGTATGAGTTGTTCTTAGAAGGGGCCAATTTCAGTGTGCAAAACTTGTTTGCCCGCTTTGGAGAAGAGCATAATGGTGTTGACAAGTAGGTTGAACTTTGAGATAAATTAAGAAAATCCTAATTCTTTTCAGTAAGCAGCTGGAGATCAAACATGATAAAGATCCAGAGAAGAAAGCCCTACTGGAGTTCAAAATCAATAGTCCACCTTGCAGAACTCGAATGATTACATTTATGGACATCAATGAGAGAACACTAGCCCTAACCCAACTTGAGTCTGATCATATGATATTGTTGCCGTTAGTTCAAGACAGGCAGATACTTTTTCGACATGTTTAACTTTACATGAATATCATAAAATAAACTAGTTTAATTCTCTAATATAACCTTGTTCATGAAATTTTAAAATTTTTGAAAAATTTTGAAATCGAATAGTGCCGCTCGTTTTTCTTTAGCTTTTAAGTGAAGTAATTTTTTCAGAAAAAAATATTTGAGTCAAAATTATGTGCTCAGGTAATTTTCGGTCCATTAAAAATAGGACCTCAACGGGAAGTTTTAGAAATGGTCCTGACTCAAATATGCACTTCTGATCGGCAGAATATGTTTGAACCATGATGACACGCTGAATCAAATAGAAAAAGTTATTTTTGTTTTTCTGCATCAGAATGACGTGCTGAATTGAATGGTACCGCCCGTTCTGCTCTAACCTCAAAGTTAACTTCTAAAATTAATTGAAAAAAAATTTTGAGCTGAAAAAATGTGCTTAGGTAATTTTTGACCTAATTTGGATCACCTAGTCAGATATAAAAACGGTCAAGTAATGAATGTACCTGCGTTGAACCCAGTCTAAAAAACAGAATCAGTCCCTTTTTTTCGAGTTTTTTTTTTTTTGAAAATTCGAGTTTTTTTGAAAACATTTGAAAATTAGGTTTTCTGGACCAGATGGTAATGTTTGTTTTTCTCCAACTTGAAAGGTAGCTTCATGAATCGACTTTGGTAATTCTCGGTCCATTTTAGAGATGATCTGATTTTACTTATGTCTGAAACGGATCACCTGAATCGAACCTAGACCGATATCAATACGAATAAGGCTGTACCTGAATCATTCCCAATCTGAAAAACAGAATCAGTCTTGTTTTTTTCGATTTTTCCTGTTCTGACGTTTTCATTTTTTCCCAATTAGTTTGAACAATAATTTTTTATGTTATCTATGTATCATTCAAAAGCAAACATTACCGATAGTGTGTGAACAAAATTGTTTTAAATTGATTTTCAACTTCTCAAAATGGACGGAAGAAAAGTGAGTACATCCTGATTTCAGACAAAAAATATTTAATGATATTTTCAGACATTCTCACATTTTCCCGAACTGCCACCAGAATTAAGAATGATGATGGTCGATAAAATGGAAACGGAGGATAGGTTAAACGAAAATTTTCATAACTCAGCTCAAAATGCTCCGTTTGAGCTCATATTTTACACCGTTGTGCTCAGATATGTACATAAGTGATGAGGTTAATTTCTTGGACCTCTTGGCAAAATTTGGGACCAAATAGATTATTTTGAGCCGAATTATGACTATGTAATGTATATTTTTGGGCACTATTTATTATTAGAACTCAATATTTTTCTAGATGTCGATTCTCTGGAAGCTCAAAGTTGTCGAATAAAGAAGCTAAATCTTCGAAAAACTATATTCATAGCTTAGAACTTCATTTACATGATTTCGATAAGAAAGTCGTTGTCATCCATGGTAAAACCAACCAAGGATTCACTTTGAGATTCAGCAAAAAGATGGGCAAACAATATATGAGATGGTGAAGTCAAAAAAAAATTTGGAAAACTGAATTTATGGTTTTTCTAGCATGAGTATGAGAAACAGGCAATTATGGATGACCAATTTGGAAGAATTCATAAATTTGGAACATTTTGCTTTCCTACGATTCAAAAACTTGTTGCAATGTTATCAAAGAACAATCAAAACATTGACGGTAGTTGTGTTACGTGCTACCAAAGAGTTCGAAGATGCGCATCTCGGGATATCATGTTTGAACAATTTAAAGGAACTCTGTGTGACCAATGATATTGATAGTCGAAAATTTCTTTCAAGAACAAGAAGATGTTTGAATAGTTTAACAGTTCATGGGAGGAGAAACTGTAGACTTCTCGAAAATTGCGAACAGGTATTTTGACCAATTTTTTTGGAGCAAATCTAATTGTTTTCAGATTTTCCAAGTCAAAAAGAAGCTCTCAATACCATATACCCAACTTAACAGCGAACAATTTTTAAGAATATCAGCTTCATGTGTCATTATACATATTGGACAATTGACAGAAAATGATATATTCAATTTTGTTCAATCTTGGAGAAATGAAACACTTCGGAAAGAGATGGAAAGTTATGAATGGAGATTAGAGGGTTCGAATTTCAAAGTTCGGAAGTTGTTTGAATTTTTCGGGGAAGATCATGATGGTGTATCAGGGTGTGTTGAATATATCAAAAATTGATATTAAAAATTGGAAATTTTCAGAAAAGCAATAAGGGTCAAACATATTGTAAAGAAGGAAAAAAGTGCTATGTTGGTGTTTGATTGTTGTGGAGTACTTTCATTTTTCGAAGATTTAGAATAATCATAAATCAGTTTTTTTGTTTTTGTAATTTTATTCATCAGAAAAATGTAATTAATCAATATTTACCTTTCACACCTGGCCAATTGGAAAATATAAAATTTAAAAAAAAACAATAAGTCAAGGTTTGTAAACATTATGTACGTCAAGTTATGAGTTTGTGTGCAAACACCATGAGAATTTGACAATTCCTTCATTTTTGGGAAAAAACATTAACACTTCGATAAGTGAAATAACATCAGCTGAACAACAATTTTTGAGCTGAATCCGGTGGTAAAATCAGATTTCAAAAATAATGAAAATTGACCAAGTGGTGATGAGTTTTCTGTCAAAAGGTACATGTTTTGGCAGGTCCCCCCAGTTTCCCAAAACATGTACCTTTTGACAGAAAACTCATCACCACTTGGTCAATTTTCATTATTTTTGAAATCTGATTTTACCATCGGATTCAGCTCAAAATTCTGAACAAGATGATCTATTCAAAAATTTGGATGTGAAATTTCTTTAAAAATTTCTCTATGGAAAGTGTTAGAATGTATATAAATTGGGGGAACTGCCAAAAGATATACATTTTGACTAAAAATCATCACAGCTCGGTCAGTTTTCAATATTTTCAAAATCTGATTTCACCATCGGAATCAGCTCAAAATTCTGAAAAAGATGGTTACAAAAACGAAACTAGGAAAAAAAATTTGAGAAGGTACACAAATTGGGGGACCTGCCAAAACATGTATGTTTTGACTAAAAATCATCACAGCTCGGTCAGTTTTTAATTTTTTCAAAATCTGATTTTACCATCGGATTCAGCACAAAATTTTGAACAACAATACTCTTTGGAGTTTCTTTCTTCCTATAACGTATTTCCAACACAATTTTTTTTCTTTCTACGAAAAAAAAAAGACAAGCGACCTATACTTTTGTTATCACAATTTTTGATTGCCGAGTTTTTTTCTTGAATTATTATCAATATACAATCCATAAATGAAAACAGCCACTGTTATATAATACTTAGATTAGCTGATAGTGCGTATTACTTTCCAGTTATCGATTTCAAGAGTTCTTGGGATGGTTGAAGAAAAGGTGAGTTTGAATTGAGTACTTGATATACATATAACTTGATCATAAATAGATGCAGACATTTTCGCATTTTCTCGAGTTGCCAGCAGAATTGAGTACAATGATGGTTGATAAAATGGAACCCGATGACAGGTACTTAAAAAAGGAAAATATATATCATTCTATAGATTTTGAACCGCTGAAAAACGTCTCGTAATCGGTTTTGCAAAAACGCCTCTGGGAAGTGAGAAATTGAGCTCTAAAAATTGCTTCAAAATGTTTACATTGAAAAAAGGTACTAAAGCGTTCTCCAACACGGAAAGAATGCCTAGACTAGCCGTTTTTGACATAAAACTGCTAAAAATGCGATAAAAGCACAGGTTGAAAAAAGCTCACCAAATTATATCTACCAAAATATAAGAATTGAACTTCTTTCTTTAAGTCTAATACAATTTGATGAAATTAGAAATTTTTTGAATTAAGTTTTCATTTGAAGTTGTCAAACTACTCAATATTGGTATAGTTGGAGCAAAAAGCTACAAACTCAGAAATGTTACCGAAACTCGGATATCCCAATAACGCAAAAACTGAAAACGGCATCGTTTTCAGCGTCTCAAGAGCAATCGATGTATATTTCATTCAAAATCTCTAGATTTTACTGAAATCATCCCGTATTAGTTACATGGCCTAATTTTTTCAGATGCCGGTTTTCTGGATCCTCAAAGTCGTGTAATAAAGAAGCGAAATCTTCAAAAAACTATATCTATGGATTAGAATTTTATACATTTGGAAGACGTTTTTACATCGATGTCGTACACGGAGAGCCTATTAATTCAGATGAGCCTTTCAGAGGATACACTTTGGTCTTCGATCAAAGTTTCGATGATCGATACATGATATAGTGAAGTCCGCAACTATAGTCTAGTTTTATAGATTTTATTCCAGCGGGAAACCAAGACATGGAGTGTTATATGAGACAGAATTGGAGGATTCTATAAATCTTTGTCAATATGCAATTAATTATTTCAAAAATCTACTGGAAAATTATGGAAAAACAATCAAAAATTTGAGGATTAACGTGAAGAATTTGACAATTTTTCAAAAAAATTTTGACTTCGGAATAACGAATTTAAGAAGCTTAGAACATCTCAATGTAAACGGCGATGTTGATATTCGACAATTCTTCCCAAAAATTCGGAAGAATTTGAATACGCTGATTATCACTGAAAATATTAACACTGACCATCTCGAAGAAGTTGAAGAGGTTAATATCCCCCGGAAAAAATTTAAATTTTTCTCTAAATTTCTAGATTTATCAAGTCAGCGGGAAACTTATAACCCCGGCAATTCAATTGAACAATAAACAATTTCAACGATTATCAGCACCAACAATGTATATCCATGTTGGACATTTGAAAGAGCGGGATATTTTCAATTTCATCCAGTCCTGGCAAAATGGAACAATTGAGAAGAAGGTGGAAAGAGTTTGGTGGGACTTGTTGAATAACTCAACTTTCGATGTTCAAGAACTGTTCAAATTTTTTGGAGAAAAGATTAATGATTCTGAATAGTGAGTTTAACGCCCCCCCCCCCATCCCTTTAATTAAAAAAAAACATTTTCAGTAAGAGAATCGATATCAAACACTACAAAGAAGCTGGAAAGAGAGCGACGTTCACGTTATGTATGAAGCATCTCATCTTCAAGGTGTACAACGAAAGAAAAGAATAATAGTAAAATATTTTTGAATTGTCCAAATTTTTGTATTGTGAAATTTTTCTTCACCTTTTATCAATAAAAAAATAGATATGTGTCAATATAAACAGAAAAAGTTTGTTTGCTGTGTTGTATCGATTTTTTCCGTTGTTTAATGACTGAAGGAAAAGTAAGTTCTAAGTTTTAGATATAGAATAAATCTTGGTGTTTTAGGGATTTTCCCATTTTCTCGAGTTGCCACCGAAGTTGAGAATGATGATGATTAATAAAATGGAACCGGAAGAGAGGTAGATCAAATTTTCATTTTTTTTAAAACATGTACATATTTTCTAGATGCCGATTAACTGGATGCTCAAAGTCATCCAATAAAGAAGCCAAGACTTCAAAGAACTATATTCATGGATTGACATTCAAGTCTTTTGGGATACATTTATTCATCCATGTCATTCACGGAATTTCTATTGGTTCAGACGACGAGCCAGAATCTAGAGGGTTCATTTTGAGATTCGAGAAAGATGAGGATGAGGATAATCATAATCAATACATGAAGTGGTAAATTTTGTATATAAACATTGAAAAATGAATATTCTTTCAGCATTAACTTCAGAGACGATGTTTTATGGATGACTGAAATAAACAGTTCTGAAAATTTGTTTCAATTTGCATTTGAACACTTTAAAAGTTTACTGCAAATGTATCAAAAAATTGTGAAAGAATTGAAGATTTACGTGAAAGATTCGATAGTGGAACAATGTGATATTGATTTTGGGACAACGAGTTTGAAAAATTTAAAAGAGCTTGCTGTATATGACGATATTGATATACGACAGTTTCTATCAAAAACAGTGAAAGGGTTGGAACGATTGACTGTCAGTGAACAAAGAAATGGCAAAATTAACGAAGGCTGTGACGAGGTAATAAAAAATCCTAGTGGCTAGTGCTTTTAGGCCGGGCTCGAACTTTATTTGGAACCCGCGGACCGCCCAAAACCAAATCTATAAATGTAAAATGAAGGTCACGAGAAAATTAATAAATTAGAATATTTTGTTTTTCAATGGTTATTGCACTCTCGGTCAAGCCCGGGTGTTGTTAACTAAGCTCAATGATAAAAATGAAACGGTCTGACCCGGAAAGCACAAGCCTGTAAACACCAACTTTTCAAAAAAAAAAAAAAAAATGAAGTGTGCAATTTGTCGTCACCGTGTGCGCGTGAAGTGTATGCACAACTTTTTTCAAAAGAAACAAGGGGATTCAAAATAGATCACACTTTCTCATGTTTCATTTTTTGCAGATTTATCAAGTCAACGAGGAACTTGAAGCACCGCACACCCAACTCAATAATCAACAATTTCTACGATTATCAGCTCCAGAAATATATATCCATATTGGCCAACTAACAGAGCACGACATTTTCAATTTCGTCCAATCTTGGCAAAATGACACAATTGGGAAGAAGGTGAAAAGGTATAGGTGGAACTTGCAAGATTCGAATTTCAATGTTGGGAAAATGTTTGAACTTTTT
Source organism: Caenorhabditis sp. 38 MB-2015 (assembly GCA_900536415.3). Taxonomy (NCBI): domain Eukaryota; kingdom Metazoa; phylum Nematoda; class Chromadorea; order Rhabditida; family Rhabditidae; genus Caenorhabditis; species Caenorhabditis quiockensis. The sequence continues at coordinate 14,562 of LR549848.1, forward strand.
GGGGAAGAACATGTTGATAGGTGAGTGAATGATCGGAATTTTTTTTTGATCCTGAATTTTTAGCGATGAAGTTGAAATCAAGCACAACATAGAAACTGACAAACGTGCTCTACTTGTCTACAGTCCTGTGAGATGGCTTTCGAGAACGATATTTTTTGAAGAAATATGTTAAGAGGAACTTCTTTGTATTTTTATGTATGTCATTTAGAGCTTTTAAAGCGACGTTCACGTTATGTATGAAGCATCTCATCTTCAAGGTGTACAACGAAAATGAAAAATAATAGTAAAATATTTTTTAATTGTCCAAATTTTTGTATTGTGAAATTTTTCTTCACCTTTTATCAATAAAAACGTACATACATATGTGTCAATATAAATAAAAAAAAGTTTGTTTGCTAGTTGTTTTGTATCTGAATTTCAAGTCAACAAAAACTTCCATATTGATTTCCGAGTTTCCAAAATGGGTATAATAAACGTGAGTGCCAATCACATTTCTTCAAGATTAACATAACTTCAGAAATTTCTTAATTATCTCAATTTGCCACACAAAATACGGATGATGGTGATCGATAAAATGGAACCGGAAGACAGGTGAGAAAATCTGCTGGAAAAATACGGGCTTTTTTTTCTAGATGCCGGTTTATTGGATGTTCAAAGTTATGTAACGAAGAAGCTAAAACTTCCAAGAACTACATGTATGGTTTGGAATTTCAGTTATTCAAGGATCTTGCATATATCATAGTCGAACATGTACCTCAAAGTAAATTATATGAATTTCGAAAAGGATCTATTCTAACTTTTGAAAAATCATTGGACAAGAAATATCTGAAATGGTAATTTTCAAAAAAAAAAAAACCTTGAGATTGAGGACGTTTGTTTTATTCTTACAGTGAGAACCTAGAAGGCGGAGAGCTATGGCTGATAGAATTGGGAAAATCGATAAATATTGCTAAATTTGCTACTGGACACTTCAAAATATTATTACAAAAATATCAGAATATTATCAAAGACTTAGCGATAGATGTGCCACATCCAAATTCAATTGACTTCGAAATCGAAAATTTGAATAACTTGGAGAGACTTACAATATATGATGGTGCTGATATTCGACAATTCCTCTCAAAAACTCGAAAAACCCTGAAATATTTATACGTCAAAGATGAAAGAAATGGTAGACTTCTCGAAAATAGTGAGCACATTTTTCAAGTTCAACAGTGTCTTCACTCCTCATACACCCAACTCAGTAACCAACAATTTCTCCAATTATCCGCATCAGTTATCATGATTCATATTGGAGAACTGACCGAGGTTGATATTTTCAATTTCATCAGATCTTGGCAGAATGACACAATTCGAGATAACATGGAAAGGTGTAGCTGGAACTTGGAAGGTTCGAAATTCAATGTTCGGATAATGTTTGAACTTTTTGGAGAAAACCATAATGGGTTGACAAGGTGAGGACATTTCTATATGTGAATCAAATTCGGAATTTCAGTAAGCAAATCGAAATTAGGCATAATAAAGAAGCTGGGAAGATTGCTACATTGAAGTTTTTTGATAATCTTTCGATGATTTTATTTGTGATCATGGACTGAATTTTCAGTTTTTTTTTTTCTGGAAAACTGTTTCACTACATTTCTTCATGTCTGTTTAGAGCTCAATTTTCAGCTCTCTGTGCAGAGCCAAGCAAAAATTGAAACCTGGATGTTGACAATCATAACAAATTCCATCGAATGACATAGACATTTTTTTGAAATTCCTTCAAACTCGTATAACTTATATCAACATGTATTGTTTTCCCTCTCTTGTCTCTCGCTGCGCAAAAAAAAAGAGGAGGGGAGAATGCTCCGTTGGACCAAGGTTTAAATTTTTCAAAAGAGAGAGTTGTTTTTTTTTAGTTTGTGGAGGTTCATTTTTCAGATGTCGATTTTCTGGTTTCTCAAAGGTGTGCAATAAAGAAGCGAAAGCTTCCAAAAACTACATTTTACAAAAACTACATTTTCTCCTTTCCTGGCTTCGGTCTTCATTTTATCAATCACCATCATCCGTACATTATCTGGCAAACTGAATAAATGCGAAAATCTCTGAAAATATCATTTAAGCTTTCATCTGAAACTGTAACCTTCTTCCGTTTCGGGAATGTTCGAATTTTTATTCCCCATCTCGAATAGAAAATTTGAATGAAAAATATTCAGTGTTTTTATCACTTATTATGATCAAACAATGGCAAATTTGTGTTTAACTAGAGATTGGAAAAACCAGTCAACATGTTATTCAAAAAAAGGTTCTTCAAAGGGCGTTATTACGAAATTGAAAAAATAAACATTTAAGTAAGGAACTTTTTGAAAGGGATTTTACCCAATGAAAGGATTCTTAATCGAAAAGTCTTCTCTTCGAAAAAAAATCAAATTAAAAAATTTGGAAACTTTCAACGTTTGTTATACGTTAAAATGAAAAGAAAAATTTATTCCAACTTTTACTTCGAAAATTCTAGTTTTGAAGGAATTGTCTGGGTTTACTGTAAGTTTTTGTTAAACTTTTCTACTCAGTCACGAGATTTTTCTTCCAATGATCACAAAAATCGGATTGACAATATACATATCAAATTGAAGTTTTGATCAGTTTCAAGAGTTCAATTTTTACAGATTCTTTATTGTTTTATTGTTTTATCAGCCCTTAATTGCGATAGTTCGTGTCATATTTTTTGTTTAAAAGAAAACTTGATATCAAAAACAGTACAGTGTTTGCTGATAGCGACTGAACTAAATATTGACTATTGATTTTCGAGATGGTTGGAGAACAAAGTCTCAAGCGGAAAGACATCGAAATGGTTCAACAAGGAACCCAAAAAAGATCAAAAGAGGAAATTGCAAAGGTTGGTTTGATTTCTAGATGTTTAGATTTAGGCAAGGATAGGTATTTCAGGAATTTTCTCATTTTCGTGAATTCCCAATCGAACTTCGAATGATGATCATTGATAAAATGGAGGCGTATGACAGGTTAGTATAGATATACCCAAGGGCATGGGTGGCCTCAACATGATTCACGTTCAGAAAGCAAAAAAGAAGGGCCTTAAAAATTTGATAATTCGAGTGGACTCATCTGGCAACCTAGATATCATAAATACACACGATCCTTATTAACTTTATATTCCATTTTTTTTTTCAATTTTAAAAATATTCTCAACAAAAATAGATGTTTTACAATCGTATTTTTTTTCTATTTCTCTGGAAAAATAAATGTTTTATCATTGACGAAATAGTGAGTAGAAGTGAGAGACTCAGACAATTGTAGACCAAAAAAAGTTCGGATTGATAAGAATAGGAAATTGATGAGAACAAAATGGAAAATATTTTTTTTTGGCAAAAGTTATCTGGAGATCACAATATTTTCAGAAAGTCGAGAGAGTTTCAGTCGTTCGAGTTCCAGTTTATAAATACACTCACGTTTTGAAATCATGAATTTTTTTTCTTTTTTTCGTGAACTTTTTTCAATTAGAGTGATCGAAAAAAAATTCACGTAATAAATAAAAAAATATTTTTTTTCCTAGCGTGGTTATGACTGAAACTGGGATCTCTGAAAAAACAATAATCGGTAGAATTTATTGGAAATTAAAGCCAACACTGCCAACACTATGTATCCCAAATTATGAAAATACAATATTTTCAGAGAGCCGAGAAAGTTTCAGTCGTTTGATTTTCAGTTTTGAAAAAAGATAATATAAAATTATATTTTTACTAAACAATATTTTAAATAATATTTCTACTAAATAATATTTTCAATAATATTTCTAATAAATAATATTGTTTACGTGAACATTTCAAAATCAGGATAATGAAATTCATACAGAGACGAAGAGAAAAAATCCACTAAAAAATGAACAAATATTCATAGTTTTCTTTTTGAATCTAAAATTCAAACGACTGAAATTCGTTTCTCTGAAAATATTGTGATTTTATAATTCGGGATGCTCACCGTACTTTCCCTAATGCAAGAGAATGCCCTTTTATGTATATTTCAACCCAATTTTTCTATTACTCTTATTTTAGAAAAACTCCATTCCTAGAGGTACATTTTAATTAGTTTCGGTTACAAAATCAACCCACAAACAATGAATAATTATTTTTTCAAATGCTCAAATCAGAACTCTCGAATTTTCTTATATTAGAGGCCCCTTCAACTGGATGTGCCCTTATATTTTGGTATAAATTCTAGTTTTTCAGATGTCGATTTTCTGGCTGCTCCAGAAAATGTAACCAAGAAGCAAAATCATCAAAAAACTACATTTATGAGTTAGATTTGCAATATATTAGAGATAATGAATTGTGCATAACTATGAAGCATTGCAATTGTCACACTCGCAGTAAAAAATGCGGAGGTGTAGTTCTATTTTTTGATGAGGATGAAGATGGTGACAAGAAAACTATGAAATGGTAAGTTCAGATGATATAAACGCTGAATATGATGATTTTTAGTACAAATCTGGAGCTTAAACAATTATGGGTGACCGAGCTAGACAATTCTGTAGACCTGGTTCATTTTGGCTTGCAATATTTCAAGAATCTCCTGCAGAAATATCAAAATATTATCAAGGAGTTGACTATATTTGTTTTGCCGATTTATTTATCAAAGAAAATTGACTTTGAGATATCGAATATGAACAATTTGGAGAAGCTGGCAACGTTCGAATTCAATGTTGAACAGTTTTTGCCGAAAATACGAAAAACTTTGAGACGTTTATATGTTGAGGGGAGAAAAAAATGGAAAGTTTCTGGAAGGCTCTGAAAAGGTGAATTTTTGAGTTTTTTTGACAAGATCTATGTCATTTTGTAAATTCAAAATTCAAGTAATTTCATTAAAAACTAGAAAAATCATGCTGGCAAGTTATCAATCTAATGAACTAAGTTTTTCATTAAAAAATTTGAACTAGCGAAAATGACTGGAATTTTCAAAAAATTCGTCAGAAGGTCAAAAATAAATGCATTGCAAAAAATACAAGTTTTCAAAATTTTTTGGGTCAAATTTTTTCGAGCTTTTTCTTCATGTCGAAGAAGCTTTTAGTACGCTCATTCTTTCAACAAAAAAAAATTACAAAATAAAATTGATGATTCTTGTCATTTTTTTCAAGATCTACAAAATGATTTATATAGCGTTAAAAAAATCCCGATTTTCTTTAAGTTGTTCCTTTTTAAATGCACCTAGCCATAAACAAGCTTGTTCGCTCTATTGAGAAGAAATAAATTGTTTTTACTACGGTTTTTGAACATTCACGTCAAGTTGTGCGTTTGTGTGCAAACACGATGAAAATGCGAAAAATGTACGGCGTCTTCGAAAAAAGTAAACCTGTTGGAAAACTCATGAGAAGATATGTTGTAATAACTGAAAAATGATTTCTAACTGTCTAGGTGTCTTTAAAGGCGCATCAACTTATTTGTTTGGTCTCAACACGAAAATTAGGAACTCTCAAAAATCTATATCAAAGAAATGCAAATAAATTCCATTCATTTTACATTTTTGGACAATTTTCGACCTCAAAATAGTCAATTTATAAAGAAAAGAGACAACATTTACAGATTTACCCGATTCAACGTTTCACTTCTCCCTACACACAGCTCAACAAGGAGCAACTTGTTCGATTATCCGGCACATTATTCTTCATCCACATTGGAAAATTGACAGAGAAAGATATTTTCGATTTCATCGGATCTTGGAAGAATGGAACCCTTGGGAAAAAAGTGGAAAGGTTTTATTGGAACCTGAAGGGTTCCAATTTCAATGTTCGAAAAATGTTCCAACTTTTCGGGGAGGAACATAATGGATTGTCGTAGTGAGTTGTATAGATATTAATAAGCAAAGTTTGATTTTTTTCAGTAAGAAAATTGTTTTGACCAACAACGTATATGTTACAAAAACTGCTAAGCTGAAGTTTTCGAATAGACGGACATATTTGAGTTTTCGAGAGTTTGATGATCTTGATGACTTTGATACCTCGGACGAAGGCGACAATTTCGATTAATGTGATGTTTCAGATGAAGACAATGATAATTCTACTGAAGATGAAAAAAAATTCAAAATAAAATATTCACATTTGTGACGTAGGGACTTTTCATTATATTTTTGGAGAATGTATTCAGGAAAATATGGGGATTTTGAATGAAATTTACGTCATTCGATAGATCTTGGTACGCTGAGACAAATGCCGTGTTCAGTTTTTGCAAAACGATTTGCTGAACGGAGTTATTGGAATTTTGAGTTCATAGTTTTCAGCTCTACAAGTTTAACCTTGACTTTAAAA
>LR549855.1:0-22643 GCA_900536415.3 Caenorhabditis sp. 38 MB-2015
TGTCTCTCTGTCTCTCTGTCTCTCTGTCTCTCTGTCTCTCTGTCTCTCTGTCTCTCTGTCTCTCTGTCTCTCTGTCTCTCTGTCTCTCTGTCTCTCTGTCTCTCTGTCTCTATGTCTCCTTGTTTCTCTGTCTCTATGTCACCTTGCTTCTCTGTCTCTCTCTCTCATATTTTCACAAATGTTTTTTGAATTGTTTCCTGTTTCAACAAAGGTTCATTTCTCAATAATGTCTCAGGTTTTGATAGGAGAAAGATCGTCGATTCTTTTCATTTTTCCACTGTTTCAACAGTTTGTCATTGTTTAAAGTTTATTCATACTGTGTTTGCTTATTCCATTGGTTTTCTCGGTTTTCAAAATTTGTCGAGAAGAACCAGAGCTCACCAGTATTAGACCGGCTAAAAATCAACAAAAACCAATTCTCCATAAGTTCACGAGAACAACATAAATATTCAATTTTTTGAAACATGGGCTAAGTCTGCTGAGTAGGTACTTCAGAACTAATTCTTCATGTAAAATTCAAATGGTTGAAAATATTGTGAATTCCTTTTTTATGTCTACTATATATAACAGTATATTAGAATTTCCAATAGAATTTGTCATTTTCTATTGGTGTCTTTAACTTTCACCGCTTCAAGAATTGTCGAAAAGTTTGGGTCAAAATTCAAAATTTTTTATTGTTCATTTTCAAATCAGAAAGATTCTCAAAATTCCAATAGTTTACTGTTTCTATAGATTTTCATTGTCCGAAAAAAAACATTCTCGACACTGTGGTTCATCAAATCACAAACGTTTAGATCAGAATGGTAAGCGAATTGATGAACTTTACTGTTCCAATTCTTGATTATTTTCCAAGCTCCTTTATTGTTTCACTTTTGTTGCTATGAAAATGAGAAAAATAACATTTTACTTCTTTTCAAACTAGTAATGTCGAAACAAAACCATTTCTGAATATTAGAGTTTGAAAAAATTGGATTCAAAATAAATATAGTTGGTTACATAAAGTTAAATTCTCAAAAAAAAAAAAAAAAACATTTTACTGTTTCAAAAAACAATTTTATTTTCGAATAACGTTCAGAAAATGATTTGTCTGTCTGTTGGTTTGCAGGTTTTGAAAAGCTACAAACGAATAAATACATTTTGTATCAAACAAAATGACATTAATTATTTTACTGTTTCAAAACATCTTCATCATTCTCAATAAAAGTTCTAAACTTTGATGAGCTGTTTTGACAATTATCAAATCAAGTGAATGTGTGAAAATCAAAACTTCAATCACTGTTTCAAAACTGGTTAATTATCAAAACGATGTTCAAGCTGTATTATTTGTTGAACATCCGTTGGAAAATGAACTGCTCCAAATTTTATTTGATGAAAATTTGATAAACTCTCGGGGAAAAAACGGCAAGAGTGTCGCAAGGCTTTTTCCTTGTCGCAAGCTTTCGAAAACTTGCGACACATTTTTTCTGGCGCAAGGGTGTCGCAAGCCGTGCAGTAGTTTTGCTGCTAGATGTCGCAAAGCTTGCGACTATTGGCGCAAGAACACCGCAAGCCTTGCGACAGCCGAATATCGCAAGTTTGCGACAAACTGTCGCAAGCTTGCCGATTTTTCCCCGAGCTTTCTTCGAATAAATTTCATACAGATTTTGTATTCAAAAAATATAGTCAACTTGTTTGAACCTATGTTTTCAGAATAGTTTTCATAAAACTGATTTTTAAAATTATCACAGTGCATATTTTTTTTCTACATGAACATTGACACAAAAAACTTCACGGATAATGGTTTCGCAAAAATTCACATTTTCAAATTTTCACTGTTTCAGAACTTGTTCCAATCACGACATTTTTCCGTCCACCACTGTTGAAATCATCGTTTGACATTTGACGGAAAATTTAATGGTATAAATTTTCACTGTCTCAAAACATTTTCATATTCCGAACAAGAATTGATATATGCGAGTATAGCCCCAATTGATGTAAATAAATAGCTGGTCTCTCAAAACTGTCGGAATTTTCGTTATTTCTATTCACATTTGTCAACGGGTCCCAATTTTTATTTGATTTGAGAACGCGGGTTGAACACAAAAAAAAATTTTTTTTTTTTTTAAGTTTACGGTCCGATTCGCTATATAATTTTAGACCCGATTTTTTGTCCAAATTAGGAGAACCGATTCAGGAGTTGCTTTTGATTCTTGAATTCTACATTTATTCGTGTTGAGTATTTATATTTGGCTTCTAGGTTCAGTTTATTTTTTACTGTTTCAACACTGGTTAATCCACGAAACAACGTTTTTCACTTCAATTAGTTTTTTAGATCAACTCTTTCTTGCCTCAAATTATCACTGTCCAATTTTTCACTACTAGAAACGAACTTGAAAGTTTCGGTACAGAAAACTAAGTACCAAAATAAATGCCTCTTTCAAATTCGTTACTTTTTCAATATGTATTTTTCCGTGGTTCGAAAAATGGATCTAGCGCTAGCAAAATCCATCTTTTACTATTTCAGAACGGATTTATGATCATAATGTTTTCCTGTTTTCAATGAAATCTTGAAATATGCTATTGGTAAAAGTGTTTTTTTTCCACACTTCAGTGGGAAGATCATAACTTTTTTACTGTTTCACCATAAATTTAAGATTTGATAATGTCCCACTCTTTGTTGAACCGCGATTTTCCTGAAAAAATTCGAATGTTTCGTATTCCAAACTGGTGAAATTAAGGATTCACTAAATATTTCAAAAAAGTTCAATAAATAAATAGTGTCTCACGCATCTTTTTCACTCCCAATATTCACGAAGTTTTGCGTCATAATAATACTTCTATAAATTCAAACGTCTAAAACACAACTTCAAGTTTTACTGTTTCAAAACGTTTGTTTTTTCAATTTCCCAAAATTTGTTGATATTAAAAATCATGAATCAATTATTTACCAGACAAATTTTACCGTTTCTAAATTCATTCATTTTTCAGTGAGAAAAACCTGATAATATTATAATTTAAGACTTAATAAATGTGACAATAAAAATGACTTTTTTTTTCAAAAATTTCAGTTTTTTAACCTACAGTTGATATTCGATTCAGATAAAACTTCTAAAATCACACAACCCGGTAAAGCCTTTTTTATAATCATCAAAATTGAAAAAAAAAGTCTGGTAAAAGTTTAAATTATACTGTTTCAAAGATGTTTTATGTTAAAAAAATGTCCCACGATGAGATTTGACTATTCGGTTAATCGAAAAAAAATCAGTAAACAAAATTTCAAATTGCACTGTTTCAAGAGGTTCAAACTTTTTACTTTTTTCAAAAATTTGATGATGGTTGATTCTGGTTCGTAAACTGCCAGATTGATGAGCGAAATGAAAGTTTACTAATTCTGAAATTTTTCATTTTTCTGAAAAATCTCCAAACGTTTATTTTTGTGTTACAAAAGTGTCTAATGCTGAGATTAGTGTTGCAACAAAAAAAAAGTTTTAATATTCTTTTTCTTATAGATAATTTCCTATTTTCAAAAATTGATGATTGATAAGTATGGTTCATAATAAGTATTCACAGATATGTAGATAAATGAATTGAAAGTGTACAGATTCAGAACTTTTTCATTTTTCAAAAACTCTTCACACTTACAAGGGAGGTTCGCGAGCTGTTACTTTCAACTTTTTCTCAAATTTTGTACACTTATGTAGTTTAACCCCCTGATCATCATGGTATATTTTTTATCCACCGGAAATTTTTGTAAAAAAAGTTATGAATTTTTAGACATTTTTTCACTACACCTCATAACTGTTATAAAATAAGGGCAACACAAAATAAATTAATTTGTACTCACGTGAACATTTTTCAAAGGTAAATGTCTCATTTTTTCTCTCGAAAATGGTCATGAAATAACTTTGATCTATCATAACTTTTTTCACAAAAATTTCCGGCAGATAAAAAATACACCATGATGATCAGGAGGTCAAACTACATAAGTGCACAAATTTTAAGAAAAAGTTGAAAGTAACAGCTCGCGAACCTCCCTTGTTAGATGAAAATATAAAAATTGCATAAAACTTTTTCATCATTATCAGAAATCAAAAAAAAAGTCTGATTAAAGTTCAAACTTTACTGTTTCAAAAATGTTTTGTATCACAAAACTGTATCACACTGAGATTCACTCGTTCTCAGCAAGTTCTCAGTTTGAATTTTACTGTTTCAAGAAATTTAGATATGTTTTTTGAATTCCATAAAATTTGATGATAAGACAACCTATGTTGCAAGACAACCTATGTACATAAAAGTTAGTTTTTTTGTCTGAAAAAATGTTCTGTTTCACAATTTTCGTATTTTCAAAAACATATTCAAGACTTTGATTACACGTATTCCACCAAATAAATAAAACAAATAAATGGATTTTTTCTTTTTAAATTGTAGACTTCAAAATGAGAAAAAATAAAAATAAAAATTTTTTGGAATTACAAAAAAAATACTTTCACGTGGAATAATATGTTGCGTGTTGACACTGCAAACACTTCGACGCACAATTAAGACGAAAAGGAATTGAACGAGGCAAAAAAATAATTTTGAATTCATGTTTTTTTAATTGGAAGAGTGGGAAATTAGGTGCTGGAGTTCAGTTTAATGTAAGAAAATTAGGGGGTCATTTAAAGGGATTGATTCGATTTAAAAATTCTATTTAGGTTAATAAGTTGCTTTTCAATTAAATACTAAACCTTTGGGTCTAGTAATTCACGTATGAAAGTTTCCGATTTCAAAATTCAAAATAAATTCCAGACTTCACTTTTTTTTTGTTTCAACACCATGAACCCACGTTCAAAACTTCCATTTCCCCGTTCCACATCCTCTATACAATCGACAATTCAAGTATCTTCAATAAACAAAAAAAAAACAGTCACACAAACTTAAGTACTTTTTAAATGTCCCAAAATTTGTTTCAATGCCATTTAAACCTCTTCAACCACCAATTCTCCCCTTTTTTTCGTTGTCTGATCCATCCAGAAAAATTCTCTCAAATTCTCATGCAAATTATCTCTTCCAAATCACTTAACTGGCTAGTGTTCTACTTCTTAAAATCGTCTGGGGCAGCAAAAAAAAAAAGAAATAGGGCTCCGCCCACTTTTGCCCTCCATCATCTAGTTTTTGTTGCGCGGCTACAGTCGACCGGTTGACTAGTCGAAAGCGGTCATTATTTTTTTTTCGATGTGTGCGCGACCGATGCGCGGATTTATACTTTTACACATAAAAAAATATGATGCTTGTATATTTGTTTCGAGTGTTTTTGTTTTTGTTTTTTTAATTCTAGCTTGATGGTCACTTTGACGCTTGTCTGGTTACTGTAGTTTTGCACCTAATCCCTGTAGTTGAGCTGATAGTCTTAGGTACTGTATTTTAGATCTCGAAAAATGAAAAAAAGAGTTCTAGGAAACCACTATAAGAATATCAGGCGCATTCCTTATAGTAGTTCAAAGCAGATTCTTACCATAGTTTATGAGATCATGAAAAACCTAAGAGCTGGGCATCTTTTTTTTTTGGCTGATCCAGATTTTCTCGTTTTCCGGATCTTTTCAAGTTTCACTTTTGAGGTTTTATGGAAAACTCAAAAAAAGAGGATTTTTTTTCTAGTTTCAAAAAAGAAAACCTAATCTGGCCTAACTTTCAACTAGGCTTACAATATCTTGAGAGGTACATAGTTCCAGAAAAGACCAAAAACGAAATTTTGAATAGTTTTCTTTCAAATCTTGAAATTTTTGGATTTTGATTTATTTTTAATATACCTGGAAAACGTGACCTAGGGGTCAAAGGTACAGTATATCCGGGGACAAGGTACCGTAACTTCAAGGGGTCAGTAACTTTAGGCCCATATGACTTACAATAACCTATATATAGATATTAGCCAAATTTCAATTGATAACATGCGCTCTATTGACAATATTATGTTATTTCGGTCTAAACGAAGCTGATGACTAATTTTGATATCACAGGTCAAACAATTACCAACATCGAACTTTATCCCTATGAAAAATTCTGGATTTTAAAATTTTTGATACTGAGAAAAACATCTTAATTAATTTTATTCTCAAGAAGCGAGTCATTTGATAAAATCTAGTAATTATATTTTTATATTTTTAAAATATTCCTATTCTAACTGTCTGGTCTGCGTCTCTAACTTCCCCCTGTTCTCTCAGCTATCTGTCTGATATCCCTTGTCTGTCTCTCTGTCTCTCTGTCTCTCTGTCTCTCTGTCTCTCTGTCTCTCTGTCTCTCTGTCTCTCTGTCTCTCTGTCTCTCTGTCTCTCTGTCTCTCTGTCTCTCTGTCTCTCTGTCTCTCTGTCTCTCTGTCTCTCTGTCTCTCTGTCTCTCTGTCTCTCTGTCTCTCTGTCTCTCTGTCTCTCTGTCTCTCTGTCTCTCTGTCTATTCTAACCTCATTTTCTGTCTCCTTGGTTGTTTTTTCTCTGTTTCTCTAACTTCGACATACTATTTTCTTGTCTCTGACTTCTCTGCGTCTCTTTTTTGCGTGATACTGTTTTGCTGTGTCTATATTTGTCATCTTCTCTATTTCACTAACTGTTTCTAGTCTTTCTCTTGTGGACGTATTTCTCATTTCCTTCTAGCCGTCTGCGTCTCTATTTTTCGCACACTGTCTCACTGTCTCAGCTTCTCTAACTCTATATCATTTTTGTCTGACTGTCTGCGTCTCTCATTTCAATCTACTCTCTCTCAGTTTACCTGTTTCTCTGTTTCTCTGCGTCTCTCTTCCTACTTCCCTTTTTTCTATTCATATTCCATCATTGAACCGTATAACCTGAATTCATCCTCCTCCTCCTCCTTTTTCACCGATTCAAAGTAAACACAAGATTTTTCCAGAGAGACAAAAATGCGACAAATTTGGATATTCGCAAGACTTCTATTGTTATTCGGTATATTAATAACCACAGGTGAGAGAGACGAAAAAAACGGCCCAAAGTGGAGATGAATATGCTTTTCGAATATTATAACAATAACTAGTTTTTTTTGGAGATGGGAGGCTTTTGTGTTTGTTTGTCCGTTTTTTTCACTGTCAAAAGGTTTCAAAAATGTGTCATTAAATATGAGAAGGGCTGGTTTTTGTTTTGGTGGGAAGAATTAGGGATTTTAGAGAATGACATAGAGATTTTGACGACGGAAGTGGAACATTTTTCTAGGTAGTTTCAATATACAGATAACATTGTGATACTGCTCTTTTAATTTTCAAAGAGTCCAAATTCTCCAGTTTTGAAGTGGAACTGGAGATTTTTTTTAAATAATTTTTACAACTCTCTGGGGATACTGTACAACTTTTATACCATGCTGTGGAAAAAAACTGTTTTTTATTCGGCGACATTTTATTCAGCTTCGGTAATGAAAAAAAAAACTGTAAGGTCAACCGAAACTTTTTTTTGCTTGCAAGTGAAACAGTAAAATTTCAATAATCATCGAAAATTTTTCATTTTTCCGAAATCGCCTCTGATTTTTTCCTGTTTCAGAAAATACATTTTTTTCACTTCACTTCTGAATGGAACTTAACAATTTTATATTTTTCCATGATACGAAGCTTCGAAATTGCCTCGGATGTTTTTTTACTGTTTCAGAAAACACATACAGTATCATGGATGCTTTGTTCCATTGCATTAGTAGTGAAATAGAAACGGTGAATTTTAAAAAGCCACGAAAAAGTATTCTGTTAGGTATAGATAAGCCTAAATTCATAATGTAAAACGCGCTTCATGGATAATTTCGCTTTTTTTAAATGAATGAAACAGTGCATTTTTAGAAAATCAGAATTTCTTCCAACTCTGTTTCAAGACATTCTAAAATTCGAAATTTCATCAAATTCTATTTACTGTTTCAGAAAAAAACATGAAAATTTTGAAGGTGTTGCTTTACTAGAAAATTAACAATGATCTTTTTAAAAATCATCAGAAGTGTTTCTGTTCTCCAAACTCAGTTTTTTTAACATTCAAAAATTCGGAATTGCATCAAGTATTTTTTTACTGTTTTAGAAAACGAAACATTTTCGAAGTGTTTATCGTTTATTCCGTAGTCTTTTGTTTGACCCATAGTAGCAACTTTCAAACGGATAATTTTAGAACATCATGGAATAATTTTTTTCTTGAATTAAATCAGTGAAAGACGTTCTATGTATAATTTCTTTTTTTCTGAAGTAAGATTAAGTTTTGAAAATATTTTCGAATGTAAAGTTTGAGCCTACAGTTGAATTTAGGACAATAACAACCATTGTTACAAACTTACAAAAGGTACTTGTATTACGGATCAAACATACGCCATATATATTGAAAAATGAGTGTCCTCAATTTCAGTGATTATTCTTATCTTATTAGTGAAACAGTAAATTAAAAAATATAGTTTCATCCAAAAATTGTATTTTCAAAATTAATTTCAAAGAGACAACATTCAGAGAAAGAACTATATGTTAAGCGAAACATTTAATTTTCCTTGTAAATGAAACAGTAAATGAAAAAGTTTAATCATAAAATTATATTTTTGATATACTAGGGTTGTAAAACGGGTGCGACGGGTGACCCGTCCTCCTCTTTCTGTTTGACACCCGCCACACCCGGCACCCGTCACACCCGGCACCCGCCACACCCGGCACCCGCCATACGCGCCCGTACACGCCCGCACCCGTACACGCCCGCCTGAAAATACACACAAACAGCCGGGTGTCGCGTGTATGAAACCACACACAGACGGGTGTGGCGGGTGTCAAACAAACAAACAGGCGGGTGTGGCGGGTGTGGCGGGTGTCTAACGAACGAACAGACGGGTGTGGCGTGTATCACGGGTCACCCGTCGCACCCGTTTTGCAACCCTATGATATACATAAATAGAAAAAAATAGAAGTTTTTTCTAAATTTTTTACTGTTTCAGAGAGCATATGAAGAATTCTCAAATTGTCTATCATTAATTGTTGTCAGTGGTAATTGTACAACAATACATTTGCTCTAAATTTTCAAGAAAAAAATTAAAAATTACTATTCCAGAACAATTATAAAATTTATTCAATGTTGACAAAACTATTCCGAACTTCGATTACTGCAACAAAAAACCCTTTCACACGCGTCGCGGTCAACTCATTCACCAATAAATAAATTCCTCATTTCCAGCCAACACTCTCACATGCTACATTTGCGGTGACAACAATCTTGATGAGTTCGGCGAATGCTCCACCCAATTTCAATACGAATGCAGCAAGTATGCCGAACGATTCTCGGCCAGCGAACGAATCTACTGTAGAACCACTCGGCAACGCGCACAAAACAGTGAGTTTTTCTCTGCGTCTCCTTTTCTCTCGTTGTTTTGACCTGTAAAAATGTATTATACATTCATATATAATCCATTCAAAATAATCATGACCATGACACTTTTTCTTTTTTCTTTACCCGTTCCGCATCGAACAAAAAAGTCAAAGTTTCATTTGTGAAAATGGAAGTAAAAAAAGGAAATTTCGGAAAAAAAAGAGAATTTACTTGCCATTCTTCAAGGTAATGCATAATTGGACACGTTCACTTTCTCTAGGATTTGTGGCTGGCTGGCATCGTTGTGGATCGGGTAATTAAAATGAAATTGAGTTGAAATGTCTCGCGCAGGCGGGAGAGGGAAAGTTGGAGTTTGGTCTGGTGGAGGGATTGGAAAACTTGGATTTTGAATTTGAATTCTTGGAGGAGAGATTCTGGGTTTTCATGTGACAAAATTTAAAAAAGAAACAGGATAGAGTTGTCCGAAAGAAGTACAAATATTCACTCAGGCGTAACCAGAAAACACACAATGTTTATCTTTTTCAATACTTTTTTGATGATTTTTTGTTGTATGTCGAAATTTTTCAACAAAAATTGAAAAAAAAATGTGGGTTGACCGAGAGAAGTACACATATATAATGTCGTTTTGAGACTTTTTTTTACGAACATTGTGTGCCTTTAAAAGTAACAGTACCTTTTTTAAATTTTTGCGTGAAATTCTAAACATTTTTTGGTTGAAAAAAACAGAATTCATTTCTGAAACTCAAACATTTAGAGAAAAACTGTCTTGTTCAAGAGAAATACACAGAAATTTCGTTGCCTCGAGACCATTTTCCCAAGCATGATGTGCCTTTGAAGTTTACTGTATTTTTTTTTCGAAAAAATTCAATCTGAAAATTCAAAAACTAGCCTATTTTGTCCGAGAGAAGTACACAGATCTGAAATCGCTTAGAGACCTTCTCAACAAAGATGATGCACCTTTAAAGGTTACTGTACATTTTCTAGAACTTCTTTTGTGATTCCTCGACTTTTTGGTTGAAAAAAGAGAGCATTAAAAAAAGTTTGCAAAAAAATACAATCTTCAATTGTCCGATAGAAGTACACAGATTTGAAATTGTTTCGAGACCTTTTCCACAAAGTTTATGTACCTTTAAAGACTACCGTACTTTAACAAATGTTTCGTGTAATTTTTTGGCGTTTTTGATTGAAAAAAAACATTCTGAATAAAAAACATTAAATTTTTATTGTCCGAGAGAAGTACACAAATCTCTACGCTTTTCGAGACCTTCTCCACAAACAGCATGATCCTTTAAACTTTGCCTCATTTTTTTGTTGTTGAAGAAGTCATGTTCCTTCATTGTTCACAGTAATTTTCACTCTCAGTTGTCCGAGAGAATTATACAAATTTTTCAGCGTGCTAAGACCTTCTGAACCAAGCTTTGAAAAGTAGGAAACGGATAAAGTTGTCCGAGAGAATTACACGCTAAGAAAACAACATGTCCCACTTATTCAACTATACTAATCCTTTTCATTTTCCTTCAAAAGTAGCCAAAAAAGTAACATTTCAAGTCGCTCACAATACAATACAAAAAAAGGCACTTTCTCTTTTTTGTTTGAGGATTGACCTACATTTATGGGTATAATAGTTGAACAAGTGCGCGAGGCTTATAAAAATATAACAATAGAAAGAGAGGGAAATTTTGAAATTTGTTTTTATTATAGATACTTTCACCATCATGAAGGAGTGCATTTCGGAGCAGGACCATTACCGTACCTTCCCGGAGAAAGGTTATCGATTGGATGAGGAATGCGACTTGGTCGATATTCGGGGAGAAGAGGTGGCTTATTGCCTATGTCGCAGTGATCACTGTAATCGACAACCGGTCGCCGAGCAATTTATGGCATTTGAGGAGAAACATCCAGAGCTCTTCGGCGAGCTTGATGAGGCCAAGACAACACCTGCAAACTTCCAGAAGTTTGGTGAAGCACCCCTTAAGATTCAGCAACTTCCAGTCACCCCGGGAGCCAACTCATTCGCGGCTCCGCTTCTGAAAACACCTCCAGCTATTGTGCCTATTAATGACCTGAGGACCCAGAAGTTGTCCAGCTCCATGGAGCAATCAGAAATTCGTCGCTCCCAGCTCCCTGCTCGCGCAGCAGGCATTGAAACCGAAATCTCTAGTATCCCACGTCCGATTCCAAACTCCAAAGAAGCCATGGAGCTTCCAATTATGAATCTCCCATTGTCTCCGATATCAGAAGGATCTTTTGTTGGAAGTGGTGATCTTCATCGTCACGTAGTTGAGCCGGAGCAAAAGAAGAAACTCGTTGTGGATCAGGATCATACGATGAAGTGTATTCAGTGTGGTGATGGAAATCTGAAGAGTCCGATGGATGAGTGTAAGCGGCAAGTTGTTGTCGAGTGTCAGTCGGAGAGATCGATGTGCTTCACAAGGCAAATCAATATCGCGAATGGTGAGTTCATGTGCCTTTAACTCTAACTTCTCTGGTTCTCTTCTCTTGTACGAGTCTTCTTTTTCATTTCTGCGTCTGGGTCTCTTAAAATTGTGTTCTGTATCGTTTCTCTCGTGTCTGTCTCTCTGTCTCTCTGTCTCTCTGTCTCTCTGTCTCTCTGTCTCTCTGTCTCTCTGTCTCTCTGTCTCTCTGTCTCTCTGTCTCTCTGTCTCTCTGTCTCTCTGTCTCTCTGTTTCTCTGTCTCTCTGTCTCTCTGTCTCTCTGTCTCTCTGTCTCTCTGTCTCTCTGTCTCTCTGTCTCTCTGTCTCTCTGTTTCTCTGTCTCTCTGTCTCCGTATTTCTCATTTCCTTCTGACCGTCTGCATCTCTATTTTTCGCACACTGTCTCAGTGTCTCAGCATTTCTAACTCTATCTCATTTTTGTCTGACTGTCTGCGTCTCTCATTTCAACCTACTCTCACTCTCAGCTTCTCTTCAATATTTCCTCAATCTCAATTACTTTTCCAGGACTCTACGGCATGGAGAAAATGTGTGTTCTCCCCGAACAACTCGTCAACGAATTCGGCGAAGCGGCACGAGAACAAGGTTGTGGTTCATCAAACGGTGGCCGAGTACAATACTGCGCATGTACCAGTCCCAGCTGTAACCAGATCCCACTCTCACAACAGGTTAGTCACTACAAATCACAGAGTTAGTTAGCCTGTGTCTCAAGATCAGTGTTGTTGTTGTTGTTTTTTTTCGCATCCGATCAAATTATTAAAATGACTATTGACCCAAATTAAAGTAATTCGAGTGTATGTTTTGTGATTTTTTTTTTCTTTTTTCGTTATTGTTAGAAAAAAGTGACGCTAATCATATACAATTGACCATGACCAGTTAGTTTGGTTTGGAAGATAGTTTGAATGACAACGAGGGGTCGAATACTATCAAAAATATATTTTCTCATAAGTAGAATAATACAAAACCTCTTATTTTGTGACGTACTCAGAAAGAGAAATTTGCTGTTTCAAAGTATCTATAAGATTATTACAAACATCCCGAAGTGCTGTACCACTAGAATTCATTTCAATAATGCTGTAAAAGAATTGATTTTCTGGGAGTCAGCAAGTCAACTTGAAAAGTGGCCTGAACATCTAGAGTTTTCTAAAAAAAACTTGATAATATCCACAAATTTCACTGTTCAAAGAATCACATAACTTTATTGGAAAATATTTCCAACATTATGGATCTTTTTTTGTTTGGCCCCGTAAAAACAGTGACTTCATGAAACAAGGAAAATATAAACATTTCCCTATCAAAAGCTCCACCATTCAGGAGAGCAGACCTTGTTTTTATACCAAATTTTAGAAAATTTGAAGAAAAACAAGTTCACTAGTAGTTCTCATTGTTCTGTGATGTGAGTTTTTGGAAATTTGAAAATTCACTGTTTCAGAAATGTTCTTAAAGTTTTTTTTTTCAGAATTGCTTTTAATCATTATTCGTTAGGCTTCTGAGTTTCTTTTGCAATTGACCTTGACCAGTTAGTTTGGTTCTGAGGATAGTTTATATGACAATTAGGGGTCAGAAAAATTATAAAATTCACAGTTTCAGAAAATTAGTATGTAAAATTTTAGATGTATTTCAATATTAGGCATTAGATTATTTGAAGCTAAAAAAAATTTGCCAAGAAAACGTGGCAAAATCAGATCTAAAAGTTCAAAAATTATGTATTAAGTTTTTAACAGTTCAAAATTGTGTTTTTTCACTGTTTCCAAATATCTATGAAAATTATACAACCTTTTCAAAGTAATAATGCATCTCCAAATTCCGTTCTAGTGATGTTGTCCAATATTTTTATTGTATTAAGTAGGGTTGTAAAACGGGTGCGACGGGTGACCCGTCCTTCTCTTTCTGTTTGACACCCGCCACACCCGGCACCCGTCACACCCGGCACCCGCCACACCCGGCACCCGCCATACACGCCCGTACACGCCCGCACCCGTACACGCCCGCCTGAAAATACACACAAACAGCCGGGTGTCGCGTGTATGAAACCACACACAGACGGGTGTGGCGGGTGTCAAACAAACAAACAGGCGGGTGTGGCGGGTGTCTAACGAACGAACAGACGGGTGTGGCGTGTATCACGGGTCACCCGTCGCACCCGTTTTGCAACCCTAGTATTAAGTAAGCAAAGCAAATTGAAAATAGGTCAGAAAATTTATGGATTTCTAAAAAACTTGGAAATATCCATAAATTTTACCGTTTCAAAAGTCACCTAATTGTTTTCGTAGTGTTTTCCCTAAATTATGAATAGATAAAATGAAGTTCATTAGCAGTTCTCATCGTTACGAGAGGATTTTTCAAATTTTCAAAATTCATTGTTTCAGAAAAGTTTTTCAAGTTTTTTTTTAAAATGATTTATTGATCTGTTAGGTATCAAGGTTTCTTTGGCCTATTTTCCAAATTAAAGTATTTCGAGTGTATTTTTTGTGATTTTTTTCTTTTTTTGTCGGGGATTCCTATTACTCTTAAAATTTTTTTTTGAATATCTAAACTTGCTGTTTTTTTGAAGATAGTGGTTTTTTTTTAAAGATGACAACCAGGGACCGAAATTTTTGTGCACAAAATCTAGTGATATGACAAATCATTTTCCGAGTCATGAAAACGGGAAAAATCCAGACATGAAGTCAGGTATTCTCACAAGTTTTTAATTATGTACACAAATTTTTTCACTGTTTCAAAAAATTGATAATTTTTAAAAAATATGAATTTGAAATTAATTCGTCCAGTATTTTTTCCAAGTAAAACTTTCCAATTTTCTCAGGAAAATGGCAAAATCAGAACTAGAAGATTGAATTCTTAAAAATATTTCTGACTGAAAAAAATAGACAATATATCGAAATAATTTCCAAAATTGCTGACATAGTGGCGAAAAGATATTTCAATCACAGTGTTTTTTCTCATAAGTAGAAAAAGATATTTCTCCTATTTTTGACATTCTCAGGAAACAAATTTGCTGTTTCAAAATATCTATGATATTAATGCAAAAAACCGAAGTACTAATTCTCATTTTCTTGTAGTGATACTCTCAAACATTCGATTTTTCTGGAAATCAGCAAAGAACGTGAAAAAGTGGTCTGAACATTTATAGTTAAAAAAAAATATAATACCACCCACAAACTTCAAAATCAAAACTAAAAGTTTACGAAGTTGTTGAAAATATTTTTAACTGATCAAAAATGAGTGAAATATTTTTTACTGTTTCAAAAAAGACAATAATCCTAAATGTTTTACATTATTGCTGACACGACAAAGTTAGTGCACATTTTTCAGGATGTTTTCACTGTTTCAGAGAACACCTAAAATTATTTGAAATAGTTTACAACGTTGTCGAACAGAATGGTTATGAGTGATTTCTAAAAAAAAATGAAAAAATTCGAACCAAAATTCACTGTTTCAGGAAGCAGTCATCATTCATATGTATGAAATTATTTTTGTTCTGTGCTTTGTAGTCATGAATTGAAATTCTCAGAAAAATCAATAATTACTGTCTCAAAGTATGTTTGAGCTGTCCAGAGTTCTAATGAGAAAAAATTTACCATTTTGAAAATCCACAAATTTTACTGCTTCAGGAAACAAATAAGTTCTCAAAAGGTTGTTTAATTATCAATTTTCCCGATGTATGTTTAACAAATCGAAAAAAAAATCACAACACTTCTTCTGTTTCAAAAATTACATAAATTTCAATGATAAATTATCAGTGCACTCAACTTCCTGTTCTATGCAATCAAACGGTTTCCAGATGCAAATGTTCAACACCAATCCACCATCTCGATCACACAATGTGCCAGAACTCGCCCAACCCGACCTCCCACCACCAAAACAACCCATGCTCCCATCCCCACCACAACCAGCACAATCACAAGCTGAACTCGTCCCACCACCTCAACCAATCATCCCGGTGATCTCTAGAACTGGTGGATCTAGTCAACCTGGAAGATCAGTAGAACCTCCAGCTGAATCAGAACAACGTGGATTCAGATGTGCGGTATGTACCGAGAACGATATGGCTGATCCAACAGCAGATTGTCGAGGAATGTCGGAAGAAACTTGTGATGGAAGAGCCAGATTCTGTGTCACCAAGCAGACACAAATTTCAACGAGTGGGTTTTTTTCACTGTTTCAAAAAACGTTTAAATTCTCGTATAATTTCTGCAAAATATTGCTCTCGTTGAGTAATATGGACATAAAATTCAATTTTTAGGTTCGTTCGCGATGGAGAAAAAGTGTCTATCAGACCGCGAATCTGCCAAGTTTCTGCCTGGCGAAAAAATTCAAGAGGGATGTGCCACTACTGAAGGTGGAATGGTGAATTATTGTATTTGCTCGGGTAATTTGTGTAATCGCAATTCGCTTCTTCAACAAGCTCAGATGACTGGGTGAGTGGAATAGAACCAGGATTTTGAGCACCATTTTTGATTTTAAGAGTGCGTGAAGAGCTTGAAGAGCAACGTCACTTGGAAGAAGACAAGACCACATTGAACCTCATCCAAACTCCCCGTTTACCATCTCAGAAAAATGTGGGAATTGTGCCACCCGCATCGATTCCCGCTTCGGCTCCACGTCTCCCACCTGTTATCCTTGATGAAGATGATGATCAGAATCTCGAAGTTGCTCGGGATATTGGAAGAACTGAAGATGAAATTATCCGGGATCGTCAGAAGGAATGGGCTCGAGATGCGGAAATTTCGGGAGCTAACAATTTTTCAGCTCCACAAGTGGTTTTCACGATTTTTATCTTATCAATTTTCCGACTCTTTTTTGGATGATTTTTCTGATTTTTTGAATGTGTATGTTAGCTCAAAATATGGGTCCACGATGTTTTTATTTTTATTTTTTGAGAATCATTTTTTCTTTGACATAAGTTATTATAATAAATTATTGTATTTATGTATTTTGTACTTCCGAAATTGTCCCACTAACCCCCACCAATTATCCCAGTGATCAGTAGAACTGGTGGATACAGTCAACCTGGAAGATCTCAGAGAGAATCAGAACAACGTGGATTCAGATGTGCAGGATGTACAGAGACCGATATTGTTGATCCAACAGCAGATTGTCGGGGAATGTCGGAAGAATCTTGTGATGAAAGGGCCAGATTCTGATTTTTTTACTGTTTCAGAACATGTATGAACTTTTGAATGGTTACTGAAGAATATTATACTCAGTCTATCAATTTTCGAACTATTAATGAATGATGCCAATTTTCGAAAGTTGTACCCAAATGTTCAGATCCTGACAAAGAGAACAACAAAAAATAAAAATGACAGGTATGATGTAACGTAGCAAGTCTCAAAGTTTACTGTTTCACGAGGATCATTATAATTTTGATAATAAATTCATATCCGTTGAAAACATTCAACATGTTTCAAAATGCACATCGATGAGTTGTACAAATCAAAACACCATTATTCACTGTTTCAAAAAACAACTGAAAATGTTCAAAGTAGTTTTTAATAATCAATCATACGCATACCACAATTTTTTTGATTTATACTTTCCTGTTTCAGGAATAAACCAAAAAAAAAAACGAACAGGTATTGTTCATTTTGCTTTTCTGTTCCTTGAGCAATAAGAGATTTTTTGATCTATCAGACGAAAAAGTGAGAGAAACTAAGAGAATCAGACATTTTTAAATCAAAACATCTCGAAGCGAAAGAAATAGAAAAACGAAATGGACAATAGGTTCAGGAGTTATCCCATCTCATCGATGTGGTTTTTGTTATTGTTAAAATTGTTTCACCACATTTGAAAATTCTAAAATCTAATAATAGGAAATACCACTTTTCTATAAAAAAGATTACTGTTTTAGATTAAATATAAAGTTATTTCAAATTTTTCAAAGTATTCAATTTCGATGAACATCGTGAAAAAAATCATGAAACGCCTAGAATTTTGGTATATCAGATTTGTGTCGAGTTTTTTTCTGAAACCCAAAACATGTTCACTGTTTCAAAGAAGATATTCGAATCTAGTTTTTTGGTAAATTTTTCCATTCCTGGTCAAAAATAACAAAACTCGTAAGGCTCTGACTTTTTTCAAAAATCAAACGCTCACTGTTTCGAATTATCTACATAAGAGTAGGTTCTAATCACTTCCCAGTTTTCAATCGTATTTTGTGAGAATTTTGTGAGCATCTTTCACCCGCCCAAAAAAAAAAATAATTCCAAATGCACATTGTACAGAACAAACACCGTTTAAAAAATACAAAAATTGTTAGAATCAATTTTTTATAATACATATATGCATTTCATCACGTACGCAAACCAGTAAATTTGCACGTGAAAATTGACAAAAACACAAAACTTTACAAATTCAGAATGAGGTTTTTTTGTAATTTGGCGCTCGGTCAGTGTTGACATCATGCGTTCAATTCAAAAAACCCCAGAAAAGCTGATTTGTACCTGTCTGTTTCAGGATTACCAAGAAAAAAACGAACTCATGAACTATTCTACTATTTCTGAGAAAATTTTCGAAAAACTAAAATTTACTGTTTCAAAATATTTATGAGATGAATGAAAACTTTTCAGAGAGCTACAGCCGTTGTTTTGTTTCCCTTATCAATTTTCTGACTATTTTTTGGATGATTTTATAAATGTGTATGTTAGCTCAGAATCTGGGTCAAAAATATTTTTTCGATTTTTCGAGAAACATTTTTTTTGCATAAGTTGTTGAAATAAATCTTGTGACCGGTCAGATATTTCAAGATCGATGAAGTAAAAAACATACGCGCTGACTACAAAACGCACTGTTTCAATGAAACAATTGAGATTTTTTCAATTTTTACAAACGCACAAACTTTACTGTTTATAATCTTATTTGTGGATTTTCTTTTAAAAAACATGGAACTAACTTTTTCGAGCATTAAAAATCGCTGTTTCAGATTAATTATGGAAAGTTTGAAGAATGTCTTAGATGTTCTTTGTTCAGTTCAAAACATTATCGCATTATTTCTTCAGCTTAATTAAAAGAGGTTATTCCCTAATTATAACTTGATGATGTTCTCTTCACCATTCGATTCTCTGTGGTTTTTTATGTATGCCCAAAAAATTTGGAATCACAACCATTATTTTGAGAAAATTATCATGAAAATTATCATGAAAAATATGAAAATGAAAAAAATAACAAGATTACTATATTTTTTTCTCTCTATAGTTCACTGTTTCAAAACCATCTTTTGTTTGTTGGTTGGTTTTCGAACATGTTAAACGTTGAATTTTTTGTGACTAATTTTTACTGCTTTGTAGATTCTATTTTATTACGTCGACAATAATTCAGTTGGATGCATTCTCATTATTGATTTATCCCAAGTTTCATTCTGCGCGCACGTGTTTGAAACTGTGTTGATAACAATTTTCTGTTTCAACTATTTCAAAAAACCAATGCACTTTTTCCGAATGCTGTTTTCATCAATATGACCCATTGTCTATCTTTGTTTTGCAATTAGGTAGTGAGAATATATTTACCTAAACCTATTCCTAAATTTCAGAATATCAGTAGGATTTCCCAGAATAACTGAACTCAAAAACATCTATTATTATGA
Organism: Caenorhabditis sp. 38 MB-2015; assembly: GCA_900536415.3. Classification (NCBI taxonomy): domain Eukaryota; kingdom Metazoa; phylum Nematoda; class Chromadorea; order Rhabditida; family Rhabditidae; genus Caenorhabditis; species Caenorhabditis quiockensis. The sequence continues at coordinate 19,329 of LR549855.1, forward strand.
CACAAAATTTACTGTTTCAAAATATCTGGAAAGCTGATCAGCTTCAAGAAGTGGTGTTCTCGTACTGCATTATTGGGTTATTATTTCTCACAAATCTGAAAAACACCTGAAAACTGACCTGAGAAATCACAGTTTTGCAAAAAAGTTAGTAAAAGTTCAATTGTTTACAGAACAAAAAAAAATCCCAGAAGTTTCACTGTTTCATGATGAATATGACTGTTCAAGCAATCTTCTTCTGGTAATATAAACTGGTTGTAACATTTTACTGTTTCAAAACGTACACTAACAATATTTCAGGATTCAACCAAACTCCAGTTCTTATTGTAAATCTCAAATCTGCATGTGGTCACAAAATGTCGAAACTAACCCAATTTACATACGTACAAAATTTGTTGTTAGGTGCAAGATTGTTTCCAGAAACAGTATAGTTTTCGTTCTGAAATTCAATAAGAAATCATTTTCCTGTTCGAAAACGAATTCACAAATGTCTCAGTCACTTTGAATTCCACTTCTTCACAGAAACTATTCTCTCCATCAAAAATTGCAATTTCCTTACCTATAGTTCTTGAAAAAAACATGAACTTGTTATAAAAATTTTAAGACCAAACTTTAAAAAAACTTTTAACTTGACATCAAAATGGAAATGAAGCTTCACGCGATATTTTCAAATTATTTGATTTATTCTGCCAAGTTTTTTGATTACTTACGGAAAACATGGAGAATTTTCATGACTTTGAAGAAAATAGATCATAACGCCTACAAAAATAATACTTAACTGTTTCAAAATGTTCTGAAATGTTCGAATCAATAATGTTTTTTCAATATGAAGTCTGGCCAGAAAACAGGTTTCGTGAAAAATGAACGTTTTTCGTTCCACTGAAAAAACACAAAAAAAAGTTCAAATCTGAATATTCTACTCGATTACTGTACTTACAAAACCTCGGGTGGTTTGGATTGTGCTAAATCTCCCTTTAAAAATTTCATTTTTTTCAGAAAAGCAATAAAAATTTTTTCAAGGCGTATTTTTTTTTGTATTTTTTAGGGTTTTTCAGGTACAATCACCTTTCTTTTTTTGTTATATTAAAATCACATGAAATTGATAAACGACCGTTTTATTGCCAATAATTGTGGAACTAACTAGTTGTTTACTTCTAGAAACAGTGAAAATGTTTCAAAAAGTAATTGAAATTTAAATGAAAATTGTGTTTTACTTGGGAAATATTACTTCAATGAAACTATCAACTGAAATGAATTTTTTAAGAATTATGTTCGTCGTTGAAAAACTCACAAGGGAACCATCTCAGATGACCGTGGAGTTTTCAGACGAGTCATATGTCATTCGATAGAATTTTTGACACTGATCAACGTCCTGTATTTTGTTTTTGCGTTTCGCGATTCTCCCTATAGGGAGAGATCAATTCTCTCATAATTGCGGTTTTCATCAGTTTTTGAAAGTTTCACTCAAAACTTTGGGACCGATTTTCGCGCACTAAGAATCGCGAAACGCAAAAACAAAATACAGGACGTTGATCAGTGTCAAAAAATCTATCGAATGACATATGACTCGTCTGAAAACTCCACGGTCATCTGAGATGGTTCCCTTGTGAGTTTTTCAACGACGAACATAATTCTTAAAAAATTCAGTTCAGTTGATAGTTTCATTGATGATCGTCTCAACATCATAGATAGTCATTCTGAATTCTTCATCTTTTTTGCGGCGTCGTTGTTTCTCCTTCTCAGTCGGCGGATTGTAACAGCAATTGTGTTGTTGTGGCCTCACCCCACCGCATTTTCCACAATACTTTTCAAAACAATTGTGTGACCATTTCGCATTGACTGTGTAGACTTTATCACACTCCTCGCACCTAAAAAGAGGTTTAATTGGAACCTTCTTAAAAATACTCCCTGAAGCTCACCTATTGTAGAGTTCGCAATATGACTTCTTGTAGCTACCAACCAATACTTGATGTGCATCATAGCAACTTTGACTTTTGAAAAACTTTTTACAATCAAAACATGTGATTTTCGCATCATTTTCATCACATCCAGTACGACCACAATTTCGGCAAACAGCTTTACAAACTCTCGAATGATGACTATCATTATGGTTTGAACAGCACTTTCTACAATATCTGAAATAGGAACAACGTTTTTGTTATAAATTAAAGGTGAGTGAAAACATACATTTTGTCGATAGCTGTGGAGTCTAATCGGATCATGTCAAAATGCTGGTTTCGATAGCCTATCCGGATTGTCTTCGTCGCAGCCTCATTGAATGTTTTGAATAGTGTATACTGATTGTCACTTATTCTATCCCGGATATACACCATATAGCGCCAGGTCGGATCCTTTTCGGCAATATCCGCCAAATCTTTCAACGAGTGGATTTTCTCATTATGAGGTAATCCGAATTCGACCTCTAATGGATGTATGAATCTGTCCATTGATTCTTTCTGCAAACAGGGTTCTCAATGTTTGGAACTTGTAAATTAAAAACCAACCTCGCTTCGCAATATGGCTCTTCCAAAAATATCGATTTAAAATAATATTAGAATAAATCAAAGTACTGTAGTATAGATACAGTAAAACAACAATTATTGTCCTACATTTCATCGGTACCACGCGCCTCTGAACTAGAACACGAGTGCCTTATTTTTATTCGAGCATGTAGTACCGATGAAATTTTGGACAATAACTGGCCACATTCAAATATTCTTTCATCGAACGATGGGCGGAGCATTGACCTATTCAACAGCTGTTCAGAACCAGAAATGTGTTTCTCATGAACATTAATTTTAAACACGATCCAAATGTATGTGCGACAAGTAACAGACACCCAAAATTTTGATTAACTAGTTTTGGTTGGTGTTTTTAAAAGTGTCGACAATGGTTTTGAGTCACTTCTCACAGTAAATGGATTAGAAACTTAAAATTTCAAAAATTGTTACATTTATAAAATCAATGAAACAGGGAAAATATTTTTAACAAAATTTGAAAGCCTCATTCGGTTTTTGAATCTCCAAGTCTTCGCGGAGAAATATAGAAATGTTATCAATTGTTAATTTCTACTTGACAAAAATCTATTTAAAACAGTAAAAAAATACAAAAAAATCGTTTTGTGTAAATGAAGCCTTAGTTTTACAAAATTAAAGACACATAAGCAAGTCAACTGAACAATTTCAAAGCGAACCGTTCTTTCACTCATGTATTCTTTGAAACTGTAAAAATTTAAATTTGTTTATCATGAAATCAAAAAAAAAAAATCACTAAAAAAGTTGTTTAATGGGTTCAGCAACTTCTGACTTGGTTTTTTTT
>LR549858.1:0-76090 GCA_900536415.3 Caenorhabditis sp. 38 MB-2015
TTTTTTGAAAATTTGATTTCGCTTCTAAAATGAAAAGAAAACTACAGTAATCTCTCTATTTTTTGAAACCTACAGTAATTTAAAGGAACATGCCTATCTTTCAATTTTAAAAAAAGGGGCATACTAATTACTGCCCGTTTTTCATTTGCTACAGTAGGTAGATCAAAATCAGAGGATGTTTAAAGGAACATAGATGAAACTCCTGAGAACTACAGTAATCCAGATGCTAAAAAACCACTCTACTTAACATAAAACAAGAAATAATGTATTTTTTCTTCACAAAAGTCCATTAGTGCAGAAAATGAACAAAAGAAAAAAGTGAACAGCGGAAACTGAGCGAAAAAAAAACATAAATCTCTAAAAGGTTAGCCACAAAAAAATGGCGAATTGTCCAAAAGAAGTACACAAAGACATTGAAGCGAATTCTTCTTCAGACGAAGAAGCGAAAAATGAAATAATAATAAAAAATAAATAAATAAATAATTGAGTCGAAAAAAAGAAGAAGAAGAAGAAGAGATTTGCAGCTGTTTTTCGTTAGTTCTGGAATTACCAACACAACATGTGGTTCGGCGAATGAAAGGGAGAATTTGAAGTACCAGAAAAAGACGTCAAAATTCAGACAGGTGAAAAACACCAATAATATCATGGGAAATGGGTCAGCGGGAAGAAGAGAGCGAAGTGGTAGAGTGGTTAGCACGCGAGACTGTCATGCTTGCGACCCAGGTTCGATGCTGGGTGTGGGCGAAAACTTTTTTTTATTTTTTTCTTTTTTTTTTAATCAACCCGTAATAAACCTACAGTACCCCTATAGAACATACAGTAACCAGAGAATGTTTTTAAAGGAACATACAGTAACTCACCCTTTTCTGAAAAACTCTGAAACGCGTCGTTTTCGTCCCATGAAAACGTCATGGGCCGCTGATGAAAACGACATGAGTCTAGACGATGTCGACGAAAACGTTCGGGCCGAAAAACGGGCCTGAAAATCGGGCTCGGGCGCCAACTCGACATCTCCGGTCGCCGAATCGGTTTCGATTGAAATTTTGGGAATATCTCGATACATTTTTATTGGGGTAGGGTAACTGGAAATCGATTTTTTTTATTATGATATAAAGAAAAACAAAGAAACGAAAAGTAACTGAGCGTTTTTTTTGTCAAGTGAAAAAATTGGCAAATTTCATTTCTTATCTCAAGAGAAAAACAAAATTATTTTTTTTCGCTACACGATTTTTTTCTTGGCGCTATTTACAAGGAAAATACGAAATATATCACTAACATTTTACACATCAGCGTGAAAGGGATATATAGCGCAACCGGTAGAGCGCGTGACCCACACGGGGAAGGTCGCCGGATCGATGCCGGGTGGCGCCAAGAATTTTTTCTTTTTTCTTTTTGTTTTAGAAACAAAACACGAAAAAGAAAAATGGTAAGAGGATTAGTAGAAAGATGTTTCTGAATTATAATTAGTAGACATACGAAAAATGTGAATTTTTGTTTCTTTCTCAAAGAAAAAATCGAAAAAAGAAAGATAATTACGTGTTTCCTGAACTTCTCCACATCATTTTGAACATTTTGTCCTTACAAAAAAAAGTGGAGAAAAACTTGTGAAAAAGGAAAAAAGATTAAATTGAGTTTAAATTTTTTTACATTTTTTATTATTTTTTTTTACATTCGAAAAGGTCATTGGGAGAAGCGAGCATAATAATAATAATGAGGTACTTTTAGGTGAAAACAGAGAATAATTATAGCTTGTCAAATCGCTGCTTCTGGAAAAAATGCTCGCCTCCCTGAAAAATGTCAGAAAATGAATCTAAAAATGCTAATTTTCACAGGATTATGCAGAGAAAACAAAGCGCCAGAAATCCGCTCATATAAAATGGGAATTTAACATGGAAGGTTGCAGTGCGCACATAGCTCAGTGGGGAGTGTTGCAGTCTCACGTGCGTGTGTGCAACCCGAGTTCGATGCCGCATGGCGTCGAGAATTTTTTTTTTTTTCAAAAAAAAATATCGAAAAGTGCGCTTCTAAACCGGAATTATTCATTTACACACACCTACGACAACCAAAATACATGACAGAAAATGGGGAGAAAAACACTTGAAAATGTCCAATTTTGAGTCTGAGTGAATGGTTTTTCTCATCTCATGTATTTTTTTCAAAAAAAAAAAAAAATGAAAAAAATGATGACATGCTCCGAAAAAAAAACAAAATATTATTTTGAACAGAAAAACTAATTTTTCTATTCTGGAACGGAGGAGAGAGAAAAAACTGGAGTAGTAAGGGGAGTGTATTATTTATAATGGGAAATGAAACGAATATTATTTGTTATTTTTTGCTGTGAGTATGTTCCTTTAATGGGGTACTGTAGGTTTGGTCACTGTATTTGGAAAACTAGGCCATATCCGGGAATATAGGAAATGTCTAGCCAACTAGACTATATTTGCAATACTAATCCGTGTCTGGAAATCTAGGCAATCCAAAGCCACCAATTTTTATCCTCCCCGCACCCACTAACCTCAACGTCCTTTTCGATTGATTCGTTGCGCTCGATACGATAGTCACAGTTCGTGTCAAGACCATTTTTCTGCAAAAAAAACAACAATTGGAAATGATTTGTTTTATAGAGAAGAAAAGATCTCGGATTTCATGTGAATTTTTTATGCAACACAGAATAGGAAAAAATATGGTAGGGTTTCCACTAATTGTTTCAAATCCCCTTTTTATAGATAATCTGCAGACAGAACGGCGGAAAATGAAAAAAAAAAAAAAAAACGTTTCGCAGGTATAGGGGTTCGAACCTGCGATGAGGGTCAACTATAAGTGCGGCGCTGCTAACCGACTGCGCCATTTGGACACGTGTGAGGAGATGGGTGAATGGCAGTGATAAGAAACCACGTTTTGACGTAAAAAGATATTTTTGAGGGTGAAAAACGACACAGCGAAAAAAATGTGAAACAAGAGCAAAATAAATATGAGAGAACTTTAGGCGCGGCGCACACTCCACCTCTCGATACAACACACACACACACACAAAAGTAACAAGTTTGCAAAACCGAGATTTTTCGGTATTTTTTCATCGCTGCTCTTCTCGGCTCATCTGGCTGTCAAAAAATGGCCACACTTCAACGATTATATTCCGGAACATCGATTAAGGATTATGAAGAATAGTGAGTTGTCTCTCTGTATGTGCATGTGTTCATATTTCGGCCGGCCGGCGCCGAGAAATATGCACACATGTACACGAGAAAATTAGAATATTCATTTGAATTTCCTGTTTTGTTTTTATTTTTATTTATATATTCACGGCGGTGCGCCCACTTACAGTAACCGCGACGCACACGCAACGCGGTCAACGATTTTTGTGTGTACTGTTGGTGAAACAGTCATAACTCGGCTCAAAATGCTCTGTTTGGCTCCATATTTTGCACAATTGTGCTCAAAGGTATCAGCAATGTGCTCCAGTTTTTGTAGGACGATATCTTGGAAAATAAAAATGTGGGAATTTTTTTCCTAACTTTGTAAAAAAATTAATTTTCAGAAAAAAAATTCTAAAATTTTTATCTTTCAAGATATCATTGTGCAAAACCTGGAGCATTTTGCTGATACCTTTGAGCACAATTGTGCAAAATATGGAGCCAAACAGAGCATTTTGAGCCGAGTTATGAGCTTTTAACCAGCTTTACTTTTACACAAAAATCGTTGGTCGCGTTGCGTCCGCGTCGCGGCTCGGAAGAGATTTTGTTTGTTTTTTTTGCAGTTTGGATTTTGATGAGGAACCACAAGCGAGGACTGATCATGAGAGTATATCAATGTCGAAAGTGCCGGTGAGCTTAAGGGAGTACTGTAGAGGGTTAAAGGGACAGGGTAGGCATATTTTTTAGAAGAGCGCATCAAAGTTCAGAATTTTTTGAAAAAAAGCCAAATTTGCATGTTTTTTTTTTGAAAGAACAAAAGTGTGAATTTTTAAAAATGAGGAGACCAAAAAAGACGCGCGCCAAAATTTGAATTTTTTATGATTTGAGGCATCAAAACACAAAACTGCAAGTTTTACTTACGGAAATTAAAGTCTTGGCGCGAAAATGTGAAATTTCGAAAATATAATATTTCAACATTTTCCGGTCAAAATTGAAATATTTGAAAATTTCCCTCCAAAACTTGAAATTTAAATATTTCCGCGCCGACAATTAAATTTCAAAAATTGGCGCGAAAACTTGAAAATTTAAATTTAAAGTTCTCTGCGCCAAAAATAAAATTTCAAAAATTTGCCTCGAAAATATAAATATTCAAAATTTCCCGCTAAAACTTGAAAAATTGGCGCGAAAATTCGAAATTTTAAATTTGAAAATTTCCCGCCTAAATTTAATATTTCAAAAGTTTGGCGCAACAACTTACAATTCAAAAAATTTTTCCAAAATTTTGGCTTAAAATAAAATCTTCGAATTAAAGCGAATTTGGGGTCAGATAACAAATTCCTTAAAAAACAAAACACAAAAAAATAAATTTTCGTAAATTTCTGAAATTCGATTCTCCCAAATTCAAAAATCTCTTGAAAAAAAAACGATTTTCAATTCCAACTATTGTTTTTTTTATTTTTCAAATTTCGTTTCTCAGAAAAAAACGAGTAAAAAATCAGAAAGTCTCCAATTTTTCTCAAGGTAACAAAAATATATGTATAAATTCAGATCAGAAAAAAAAACATGAAAAAAAAACTTTTTTTTTCGAATTTTCCATTGGCTGTCAGTTTCACGTTGCAAAAATAGAAGAAAAAATAAATTCATTTTCAGTTAGAATTTTTTTTCATCTTAAAAAAAGTTTATTGAACCGAGAGCAATTTTCGCGCACTTATGAGCTCGCCGAGCACAAAATTTGCTCTAATTTTATGACACAAAAAAAACACGAAGAAAAAAGAAGAAAAAAGGGGACAACACATAAAAATAACTTGTTTGTTTTTGTATTTCAAAAAAAAAAAAAAAAAAACAAAGTTCTAATTTTATGGTCCTTTCCGATATTGTTTTTAGCTTTTAGCTTCTTCGTTTTTTTCAAGCTTTTTCTTAAATTAAAGGGACATACAGTAATCTTTGCAGATTCGGCAAATTCATAATGGTCGATTTCGAGGGGCCATCCCAATTATGCCAGTTTCTTTGGCGTGTCTTTGTTTTGTTATGAATGTTTGTATTCCGGGTTCAGGTGAGTGGCAATTTTTGGCGGGAAAATAGAGGAAATTCAAAAATCTGGTCCTTGAATTCGTGTTTTATACAAAACTTACATTGTTTACCTACTTTCTTGAAATTTGATGTGAAATTTTTTAAATTTTAAACTAATTTTCTTGAAGTTTGGCGTGAGAAGTTCAATATTTTAACGCCAGTTTTTCAAAATTTGAATTTTTTCTTACAAAGCTTGGACAATATCTGGAAAACTAGGCCGCATTTGGATAACTAGGCCATATCTGGATAACTAGGCCATGTTTAGAAGCCTAGACAATATCTCAAAAACTAGGCCATATTTTTTTTTAACCAGCCATCTCTGAAAACTAGGGAAAAACTAGGCCATATCTGGAAAACTAGGCCAGATCTGGAAAACTAGGCCGCATTTGGATAACTAGGCCATATCTGGATAACTAGGCCATGTTTAGAAGCCTAGACAATATCTCAAAAACTAGGCCATATTTTTTTTTAACCAGCCATCTCTGAAAACTAGGGAAAAACTAGGCCAGATCTGGAAAACTAGGCCGCATTTGGATAACTAGGCCATATCTGGATAACTAGGCCATGTTTAGAAGCCTAGACAATATCTCAAAAACTAGGCCATATTTTTTTTTAACCAGCCATCTCTGAAAACTAGGGAAAAACTAGGCCATATCTGGAAAACTAGGCCAGATCTGGAAAACTAGGCCGCATTTGGATAACTAGGCCATATCTGGATAACTAGGCCATGTTTAGAAGCCTAGACAATATCTCAAAAACTAGGCCATATTTTTTTTTAACCAGCCATCTCTGAAAACTAGGGAACAACTAGGCCATATCTGGAAAACTAGGCCAGATCTGGAAAACTAGGCCGCATTTGGATAACTAGGCCATATCTGGATAACTAGGCCATGTTTAGAAGCCTAGACAATATCTCAAAAACTAGGCCATATTTTTTTTTAACCAGCCATCTCTGAAAACTAGGGAAAAACTAGGCCATATCTGGAAAAGTAGGCCAGATCTGGAAAACTAGGCCGCATTTGGATAACTAGGCCATATCTGGATAACTAGGCCATGTTTAGAAGCCTAGACAATATCTCAAAAACTAGGCCATATTTTTTTTTAACCAGCCATCTCTGAAAACTAGGGAAAAACTAGGCCATATCTGGAAAACTAGGCCAGATCTGGAAAACTAGGCCGCATTTGGATAACTAGGCCATATCTGAATAACTAGGCCATGTTTAGAAGCCTAGACAATATCTCAAAAACTAGGCCATATTTTTTTTTAACCAGCCATCTTTGAAAACTAGGGAAAAACTAGGCCATATCTGGAAAACTAGGCCAGATCTGGAAAACTAGGCCGCATTGGATAACTAGGCCATATCTGGATAACTAGGCCATGTTTAGAAGCCTAGACAATATCTCAAAAACTAGGCCATATTTTTTTTTAACCAGCCATCTCTGAAAACTAGGGAAAAACTAGGCCAGATCTGGAAAACTAGGCCGCATTTGGATAACTAGGCCATATCTGGATAACTAGGCCATGTTTAGAAGCCTAGACAATATTTCAAAAACTAGGCCATATTTTTTTTTAACCAGCCATCTCTGAAAACTAGGGAAAAACTAGGCCATATCTGGAAAACTAGGCCAGATCTGGAAAACTAGGCCGCATTTGGATAACTAGGCCATATCTGGATAACTAGGCCATGTTTAGAAGCCTAGACAATATCTCAAAAACTAGGCCATATTTTTTTTAAACCAGCCATCTCTGAAAACTAGGGAAAAACTAGGCCATATCTGGAAAACTAGGCCAGATCTGGAAAACTAGGCCGCATTTGGATAACTAGGCCATATCTGGATAACTAGGCCATGTTTAGAAGCCTAGACAATATCTCAAAAACTAGGCCATATTTTTTTTTAACCAGCCATCTCTGAAAACTAGGGAACAACTAGGCCATATCTGGAAAACTAGGCCAGATCTGGAAAACTAGGCCGCATTTTGTAACTCGAGCTATGTTCAGAAGCTCAGGCGATATCTGAAAAACTAGACCAGGTCAGGAAAACTATGTCATACCTGTAAAACTAGACCAGATCTGTGAAGCTAGGCCATGTCTAGAAAACTAGGCCATGTTTAGACGTCCAGAAAATATCTGGAAAATCAAGCCATAACCAGAAGCCCTTAAATAATCCCGAAATGTAGGGCAGATCTACAAAACTAGGTCGAAAAATAATCCTATTTCCAGGCACTTTGCTCGGTGGCATCTCAGTGCTCTGCTGCTCCGACACCCGCGGTCGTTCCAAGCTCTACTGCATCTGGTGGAACACATCCGCCGCCGTCCTACAATTCATCAGCGCTCCACTGCTAATCGGCATAATTTGGTCAATCATTTGGGGTGTAATGTTTGTGCAAATCGCAAGAAAATGGTTCATTTCTGATCTGGATCATCGCGCCGATTTTCTCTCTTGTTGTCCGTGCAGTGATTGGTGAATAAATCAATATTTATTATGATATATTCGCAAACTTTTAAAGCAAAAATGAAAACAATTTACAATGGTGCATAGAGGTTAGGGTCATTTTTTTAATGTATCATAAATTGAAGGAACTGAAGAGATTCATGCTCCTTTTGAGATTCGAAAAAGTGTGTAATATGTTTTTTTAAAAGTCAAGTCATACCAAATTGTGACATTTGATTCTCCCAAGATTGCGCAGTCTTCTTCTTGATCGTTAGGACACAACAATCTTTTTTGAGTTTAAAGGAGACGTCGCTGATTTCGGCGGGAAAGCGTTGAACTTCATAGTAGCGTCGGTCGATGATCGATTTTTCGGGCGGCGTTTTTCGCTTGTCAATCTTCACAATTTCCACTATACAGTTCATTGAGCTGGAAAATCGATGATTATTGAAACTGATATTTGAAGAGGAGATATAACATTCCAAACATCGAAAAGGTTTTCAAAGAAACTTCAAAAGCTAACCTATACATGAAATAAAAAATAATTGTTTACTTTAGGGGCGTTGTAAAACTCTCACGGTGTGGTTTAATTTTTTTTCGATTGGCAGGTGAATTTTCACACAGTCTTGAAATTTTAGCTTCTAATTTTTTTTATTGAAGACGGCGAACAGGGTAATACGAAAAAAATAAGAGAAAGTTCACTCAAAACCATATGAACTTTAGATTTTTATGAAAATTCAGCTTGGAATTTCGTAAAATCAACTTTTTCTAGTTGACGACCTACTTTTTTAGTTATAGAAAACTGTCCAGGTCGGAATTTTAGCTCAGCTGTTCTTTTCCACTTTTGGATTTTTTTTCAATTTTACCCAGGGAGTATTCTTGGCATTGACAGGAGCAATATTTGATTTTCAAAAATATTACATTTTTGGAACGGTAAAAATCGATGAGAAGCTTTTTACGATGACTATAACTGTTTCGTGGCTGTGATTTTTTACATGGGAGACTTCTTTCAAGTCTTCAAAAATTTAGATCCATAGATTTTATCGGCTCCGCGACGTTTCGACACCGCTACATTTCGCCACCGGACATTTCGACACCGCGACGTTTCGACACCGAATGATTTTTTGGAAAAAATTGTTCAACATTTTATGCCAAGGGTTTTCGGGTATGACAATCATCATGGTGATACTTATTTTTCACCAAAAAAAAGGCTACACCTGAGTTTCCGCCCAATTTTTTCCAAAAAATCATTCGGTGTCGAAACGTCGCGGAGCCATTTTATCACATAAAGTCTCACTGTCAGTGCCGGAAACAACATATCATTTTAGTACTATTTTATGAGGTTACTCATCAAAAAAAAAAAATGACTAATGCTTTGAAAAGAGCCATAAAACTTGTGTGCAAAATGTTTCAAAAAAATTTTCGGTTATTTTCTAAGATAAGAAACTTAGGTTGAACTTGATAAATTGTGTTATGTCTACAGATGAAATTGGAAGATTTGGTGCATTATTGATGAAACTTAGCAAAATAATCGATGTTTTTTTTGTTAATTCATTCGGTTCGGCCAAATTTGGAGAGTAAAAAAACTTAAAGTGCACCGATTTTTATAAAAAAAATTTCGAAAACACCAGGTGCAACTCTGGAATTCTCATTTGACTAGAAAAATAATGGTTTCAGCTCACTATGAAATTTTTAAACGAGATATTTCTATCATTTTTCGCCAAACTGATCTTGTATATTGCTCAGAAAACAACTTCTGGATTTTCGACATAAAAAAATAGAATAATTAAATTTTTATCATCATTTTGGTGTTAATTTTTCAAATGTTCTCAAAAAAAAAACTCACAATGGATCACTTTTAATATGAACCTGTGTGTTCGACGCTCGACAAAACGACTTTGGTCGAATGCCCGGAACAACTAGCTGAATATCCAAATACGTCGGATGATCATCGTATCGACATCCGAGCGGTCCAGGCGCATTCGTCGGATCCTCATCTTTCCACGTCGCCGACATTATCACATTTGGTTGTATACAATTTCGCTGAAAACACCAAATAAAATTGCAGCTAATCAATGTTATATGTGCACAAAAAAGGTGAAAAATAACCAAACAAAAATGTCTTATCACCTGCTCTTTTTTCGTCATGGTAACTGTGCTATCAGAGCAAAGAAGCGGCTAGAATAGTTCGAAGACAAAAGGCGGGAGAACTATGAGTCAGCGGGCGAATAAAACAACCTTTTTTTGATTGAGAGAGAGAAAGGAAAGATCGGCTTGTTTACCAACTACTTGAAATTGATGGGTAAGAAAATCGATAAAATGGTTTGGTTAAACTGCAGACAAAAACAAAAATAACAACAAATAGCCAAAAAATCGACCCGCTTTGGGTGGGTCGCTTTGAAATACGCTCTATTGAGAGGGATTAGAGAGTGTGGGGATTAGAGAGGGATTAGACGAGGTAAGTCGTTTTGGTGGATAGACAATTTTGAAACAAATTATAAATATCAACAAATAATACATTTTATAAATAATGGCATATTATAAAAATTCATATCACAGCGTCAAATTTTACCAGATTCTGGTGGTGATATCGATTACAAACATATCAAAAATTACAAAATTACTGTCAAAATAAAACAAAAAGTACAGGTTTTTCATGGTACAAAAATCAATGTCATAGAATTGTTGTTGGCATCCAACCGAGGCAATTAGCAGAGTTGCACCTGAAAACAAAGACAGATTTTGTACAATTTTGTTTCTAAAAATTTGGGAAATTAGAAGCTTGTAAGATTTTAGCACACTAAGTTACAAAAAATCGTTGTGAAAAATACAATTTTTCATCGGAAATAAACTTTAAATAAAAACAGTAAATTATTGTTTGACAAGGCTATTATAAAATCAAGATAATATTATTTCTCGACATATCTTGTGAAGAAAACTTTGCAAAATGCAACAAAAAATCATGTTGCCTATGGATACATGTTTTCTGGTGCTTTCTGAATATAATTTTTGAACTCTGAACCAATTTTTTTTTTCATTCTTCAGAAATAAAAAGATAGCGTGATAATTATTCAATATTTTTTCTAATAATTAAAAAAAAAAACAACTCACTCGCACTTTACACGTTTCGTTCTATCTTCAGCCGCCGCTATGAGATCTTTCGGTTCATAATATGATATGGTGATCTCATCGCCTTTCTTTATATTCCTTATCGCAAAAACGCCAACACGTGGTAGAAGAGGATGACTTTCTCGCTTACGACTATGCGCTTCCACAAATATCGCATTCGGATCACACGAATGACAAATGAATCTGGCGACATTTCTGAAAAATGACAATTAGCAGGTTATGGAAAACGGCATAAAACTACAGCCTTTCAGCAGCTCGCTAAGCAGGCTCATCAGCTCGAGCTTGCTAGTCTACTCTGGCTCAAAAGTGAGCAACTGAAAGGCTATACGACAAACCCTTTGTCTTTCGCATCTATAACAAATCCACTGAACAAAAGATACGTTTCGAGGCAATATATATCATCCGTATTTTCTTTGAGTGACTTGATCTGTAATTTAACAAAAAAAAAATAATAAATTATGATTTATTTTCCACCTACCTCGCCAGTATATTCAGTGATCATTGTTCCCTTCTCAATTTTGGCTCCGGCTCGCACTCCATATCCTTTTTCATAATTTTCGTAATTAACAACAAGTGGGATAGTTTGGCCATTCTGGATCGTCCTATTCGGACACCGTTTATCGCATCCGCACTCATTTGAACATTCGATGATAAACCTCCACAAATACGGATCAAAATTATTCAAATCCAATTTCCCATCCTTCGTGTACCATATTCGAACCGCATTTTGTAAATGCTCATTATTTTTGTACATCGATTCGCGCGATTCACATTTACAATCGTCCGACAGACAAGGATTCGAACCGTGTTTTCGAGATTTTCTAGATTCGCGAAGATATTCGTTGATGTTTTTCGAATACTTGTTCCTCAGTAGTTTTAGGACTATATTTCGGTCGACCAAGTTTTTATTGGTACACTGAAATTCGTGTAGGTATTTGGCGAATTATCGAAAAAATGACTTACTATAAATTGCGGAACAGATGAGACATATGGATCAGCTGATAGAAATATGACTTGATCTCGTTTCCCGACTTTACGACTGGAAATTCAATTAACTGAGAAGAATCATTTTTTCGAACTTGTAGAGTTTAAATTTCTGTCATAATTCTACATAGAAATAAACAAGAAGTTCAAGTCTTCAAATGGCTGAAAACGAAAAATTTGGGTAAATTTTTGTTCGGAACATTTTAAGTGAGTTATTTTTGAAGTAAAATTAAGAATTTTAGGGGACTCTACTAGTTAACACAGGATATTCAATCTAGTTCAAATTTAATTTTTGGTTTATTTTTTTAATTAAAAAATACTATGAAAAACTCACTTCTTATTTTGAAAAAACGACAAATCCTCCAATATCCAGAAAGAACATTTCGGATTCTTTTTCAAACGAACCAAATTGGGCTTATATTCTACACCAGATCTCTTCTCTATTGCTCTTATTATCGACGCTCGTTCCCGACATTTTTGAAGCTGAAATGAAACAAAACTCTGGTTTATTTTTTTTTTATATGAGAAATGTGTCACCATCAATGGAGCGGTTTCCTTCAACTCATCCAAACTTCGAAAATCCGCCGTATCCGCTGACCATCCTTCATAAAGAACGAGAAACTTCTCCGGATCATCTGTCTCAAAAATATTCTGAATCGCCCAATTTTTATCTTCCTCATTTTTCTGTTTTTCAAGGTCGATTTTTCCAAATTTTTTCCGAGGAATGCCAGCCACTTTCATGTCATATTTAAACGTCCCCTCTTTGCTCGCTCTTGTCGCTTCATCATCAGTCTTAAATAAAATTTTCAGAATGTTTTAAGAATATTTTCAGAGTGAAAACCTCATGAATTTTAAAACTATACTGATCGCTGAAAGTAATCCTTTTTAAATCCTGTGGTGTTATCTTTATACTTGGCTGTCGAACCCGTTTCAATTCTAATTTTTTGGATGGAGGCTTCCTTATATTTTGTTTCCGTTTACTTTTCCTTCTCACAAATGTTGTTTTCATTATATCTGAAAAGGAACAAATATTTTAGTGAATAAATAATACTCACTTTTAGCCTTCTCTTCTGAATCTGAACTTTTCCGTTTCTTGGGAGATTTCAGATTTTCAGCGACACTTTGACTTCTTGTCGATGGACCAGCTTCTATTGATGACAAGCTGCTCTTTTTCTTTATCAAACATTTTCCTTCGTTAGCGTCCAAAGAACGTCGTTTTTCCGAAAACGAATTATCTTTAGATGGAGACCTGAATAAATCCTATATATTCAGGAGAAATGAGCAATTGTACTCACGATGTTACGAATTCCAAATTCGGAACATAAGTCTGAATCACACTATAAGGGATTTTCAAAGGAGGAATCTTCTCCTTTACTGCTTCATCAATCGATGGCAACCGGCTCTCTCTTTGTGGTCTGAACTTTGGAAAATAATAGTATAAAAAATACTGATCTAATAATGAGAAAAAATCTTACGTATTTCGAACTTGATCTTGATTTGGTACTGGTGGCGAATTTTCGTCATTATCATCATCATCATCGCTACTCAAATTGATATATTCGATAACTTTTTGCTGTTCCGCTTCTAGTTGAGGTATATTTTCTTTTTCTTGAGCGACAAACAAAGACGACGACCTTCTCCTCAGATTCCTGTCACTATTTGGAGTTTTAACTTCACTTGGAGGATTCTTCTTCTTCTTGCTGAAAAACAAAGAAGTTTTTCATGAATATATATTCCAAAAAACTACCTGTTGGCTGGAGAGTGTTTGGCTGACGAACTGCTTTGATTTTGATTCTCCACATCTCTGAAAACTTGAGGTAAACTTTATTCAACTTTTTTTTTTCGTTCTGTAGGTCAGTTTTTTTGTCAAAAATAAATGTTACAAAACGTTTTTTAATGCAAGATAACTGTAAAATTTTCAATTTTGATAGAGAAATTTGACAAAGTTTCCGAAGTTTTCGTTAAAAGCTATTTACCTCCGAACATTGTTATCCTTGACTAGCGGTTTGTCGTTCACAATTACTGAAACATCCTCCTCATCTCCACTTTCACTGAAAAGTTAACATTTTCAAACAGATGGTTTGATTCTTTTTACCTTAGTGTTATGCATAGAACTGATGTTGACGCCATTTTTGAGAAGGTTCTGTAAATTATTTTAATGAATCCACGTTGAGAAACGATACAAAACAAAAAAAGCGCAAAAGTTTGAAAAAGCCAACAAACGTTTTGAAAAAAACAAAAACAAAAATTAAAAGAGGCGTGGCCTATTGTGTGCGAACAACATACCATACGACGAACAATATTATTTTAAAGTTGTGAGTCTAGGATTTCGTTTTTTTTTTTTTGAAAATTGAGCTATGTGTCTACTAGGATCATAGTTGTTTCTATGATGCGCCAGAATCAGGTTCTATATGTTCTATATTTGTCCAAGTACACTAGAAGGTGTCAACTTGTCTACACTTGACATTTTTCAACAAAAAAACAATAAATGACAAAAAAAATCGTGCTCGTCAACCGGTGCACTCGAGCCAAATCTATATAAAATAGCTGAAAAATTCTGGAGCAAAATTTTTACACACTAAAAATGGCTACCTATTTTAATACATGCTTCTATGTCACTCTAATATTGCTGCTCTTCATTCAACCGGGTACGAGTTGTGGTTTTGGTGGCGGGTTTGGCGGGTTTGGTGGATTTGGTGGTGGTTTTGGTGGATATGGTCTAGGTGAGAATTCGATAAGATGTTCTTCAGGTTCACCAATTTTCAGGATCCGGCTGTGGTTATGGTAGCTTTCTGGGTGGTCTCGGTATGGGCGGTTTTGGTGGCGGTTTTGGCGGAGGATATGGTGGCTATGGATTGGGTGGATATGGCCTGGGTTATGGTGGATATGGTGGATTTGGTGGATGTGGATATAGTGGCGGATTCGGTTATGGTGGAGGATGTGGTTTCGGCAGGAAAAAATAAACAATTGGTCGATATTTTAATGTAAATATTTTTTGTGTTACTATAATTCTAATAAATTGACTTTTCAAATCCACGTTGTGACGTTATGACATCATACACATCCACGTGTCGGATCCCAAAAAGACCCTGTCCATTCAAATCCCAAAATTGGTCTTTAGTTATCCCCCCCCTCCCCCCGTTTCAACTGGTTGCTTGTTAGGCGGCCAAATATTTGCCCTCATCTCATCCGAGAAAAAACTGGAATCTTTCAGTTCATTTACTTTTATGTACATATTTCGTGACCCCATATACATACTAACAAAAAACAAGAAAACTAGGCCATATGCATGTGTATACACAAAAGCTCCTTCTCCTCATTTCATATACATCCTTTTTGGAAGTGTGTAGTTCTCTCGGACTATCAATCTATGAATATGGATATGGCTCATCTCAAGAGCAATATTGATGAGTGTAATTCTAGGTGAATATTAATGAGCATTTTCAAGTACCTATGTATGTACCGACCAACAGGGATCCCTTTTTTTTTGAATATCATTATTTTTTTTTTCTCCTATTATAATTATCGTTTTTTTTTGGTCGAAGAATATTGTTATTATTTTTAAAACGACCTCATTTTCCACCTAGTTAAATTCATCGCGAAGAAAAAGAAAAAGACCCAAGTTTGGGTGTTCTCAAGGACTTTTCTGAACACACCATTTTAATTGCTACTTGTACAAGAAAAATGAGTGACTTTTGATATGTTTTTGACAAGTGCAAATGGCTTAGGGGTTCTGTGTTGAGTTGTGGGTGGAAAGGTGAGGGGTTCGATTCCTGATGGGGGCGAGAATGTATTTTTTTTTTTTAAATTTTTTGCAAATGATTTTTCGATGCTCTGAAACATGGCTTAGTTGAAGAAAAAAATCCTTATTCAGAATTTTGTGCTTTTTCGAATGCACAATGTCCCATTAAAAACTGGGTGAGATATATAGCTCCAAAGTTTGGAACCAAGAAGTTAATTTTTAGCTTGAAGGATGTGTGTTGAGTTGTGATTCAAGAGGTCATAGGTTCGATTCCTGATGTGCGCAAGTTTTTTTTTTCAAAATAGAACTTCTTTCGATGCTCTAAAACACTTTGAGTTAAACGCCAGATTCTTTGTTTTAGGTCATTCCTATTCTAATTTTTGTGCTTTTTCGAATGCACAATGTCCCAGCTCACAAAAATCGAAATAAAGCGAGATATATGGCTCCAAAGTTTGGAACCAAAAAGTTGCTTTCCTAGTCAGAAGTTCGATTTCTTGTGAGTGCAACCTAGTAATTCCGATTATTCTTGCTCAAAATTTAGTGCTCTTTCGAATGCTTTAATTTTCAAATCATAAAATTCAAAATAAAGCAAGATATTATACATTTTTAGAACACAGCTAGGTGGTTTCAACTCACAAGCTTCAAAACAAAGCAATTTATCTTCTTATTTTGTATACCTACTACAAAAATCGATAATTTTTTATTCAAATTTTCAATATTAAGGTTCATTCTGTTCAAAATTTTGTGCTCTTTCAAATGCTGCAACTCCCAATTCACAAAACTAAAAACGAAGCGAGATATGAACTAATTTAGAACACCCAAATAACTCTACCCTAAAAATTGATAAATTTCTTCTAATTTCTTATCATCTAGACTCATCTTGCTCAGAATTTTGTGCTCTTTCCAGTGTTCTTACTATCAATTCACGAAAATCGAAATCAAGCAAGTTGTAAAGCTTTAAAGCTCTGTAATTGTGTAAGATCCTAGTTAAAGTTCTGACTCTTCTGTTCATTCAAAATCACTTCCAAAAAATCATACGTGATTTATATCCAAGTTCAAATTGCTCAAAATTTTGTGCTCTTTTAAATGCACTAACTCTCAGTTCACAAAACTCAAAATGAAGCAAGTTATGAGCTCCTGAAACTTGTGCTCAATCATGTCAAAATCACTCCCAACAATCTCTAAATCCAATTTCAAACGCCCTGTTTCTCAGACCCTCTTACTCCTCGCCCTCTTTTTTTTGTAACTAATTACCATGTACACACATACAACAGGTAGGCGTTTTTGTGACATTTCTCCCCCCTACCACCATAGTCACAATTATGAGCCAGCCAGCCACCATTATTATGACTATGTGAATTGCGCAATCGTACGCTGTACGGTCAGAAAAGGACACCTTTTTTGAGTTTCCCCGCTTTTCGGTTTTGGTCACATAAGGATTAGTGGGGGTGGAGGTATTGTTAGCTCAGGTTTACAACCATTTTCTTGTCCTTGAGGTGTCTAACAACATTTTACTGTTATTATTATGATTTTATTGTTGTGTATATTTAGGTGGAGGCTGGACAGGCCCGTAGGGCCCCCTGAAGGGGGGCCGGCGGGGGTCTCCCCCGCCAACTATCTGAAATTTGTGATGATGATTAACCAGTTGGCGGGGGAGACCTCCGCCGACCCCCCTTTTTGGGGAGGGGGGGGGGGGGGGTCCTTCGGACCACCCCCACAAAAGAGCCATAGGTTTCTTTACAACCATTTTCTTGTCCTTGAGGTGTCTAACAACATTTTACTGTTATTATTATTATTATTATTTTATTGTTATGCATACATTGTACCATTGTAGGTGTGTTCTCATGGCCCTGCCAAAAAGTCTTCGTTTATGGCTTATTTGACCAAACACGAAGAAGACGCATCCAATTTTTGGGGTACATGTTTTCACAAGTGTTTACTTTCCGCATTTTTGATTCATTATTATTATTCTTATTCTTAGAAGATTTTCAGTGTGTTTTGAACATTGGTCTAGTTTGTGTACTTTTGAAGATTTTTTGCGGTTCATCTCATCTTTGATGTATTATATGGTAGTGTGGGAGGCCTGTAGGGCCGCCTGAAGGGGGGCCGGCGGGGGTCTCCCCCGCCAACTATCTAGTACTTATAGTTATTGGGTAGTTGACGGGGGAGACCCCCGCCGACTCCCCTTCTTGAGGGCCCTATTCTCTACTAGGCCCGTAGGGCCCCCTGAAGGGGGGTCGGCGGGGGTCTCCCCCGCCAACTATTTGAGATTTGTGATAATGATTAGCCGGTTGGCGGGGGAGACCCCCGCCGACCCCCCCCCCTTCTGGGGGACCCTACGGGCCTCCCGAAAATCTCTAAAATTAATTATTCATTCATATAATTGCGCAACTCATCACTTTCACCTTCTCCCCACACCATTTTTCTACCTATTCATATTCCCACCACCCTAATTTCTACCTGCCCGCCCGCCTGCCTAATTTGTGGTTACCACTTTCCCTATACATTCCATTGTCTTCGTTTTTAACCCGACCTCTTTTCTTATTCATATTCATAAAAAGATGCACACACACACACACACACACACGCCTACAAAAGACCGAAGAAGAAACCAATTAACCTCCTTTATTAGGAGTACTAGTGACCTTACTTACTTTTGACTATTTTTCCCTTCTTCGAGACATACAGATATACATAATAAGTTTTGTGTGGTTTTCAGAGAAAATTATGCTATTACGGTATAGCACGTGGATATTGGTGTCGTGTTGGGTGTTGATGGTGAGGTGTGTGGTGGAGTTTGACAATTCGATTCCAGGTTAGTTGAGGGTAGCTCTTGCGGGCCCGTAGGGCCCCTCAGAAGGGGGGCCGGCGGGGGTCTCCCCCGCCAACTATATAGCTAAAAAATATAGGAAGGTTGGCGGGGGGGCGCCGACCCTCTTTTTGTTATCCAGGCTATACGGGCCCGTAGGGCCCCCATAAGGGGGGGGGGTCTCCCCCCGCCAACCTTCCAATAAACAATGAAGCCAAAGAAACAGCCCTGAATGAGTGGGGTAGTTGGCGGGGGAGACCCCCGCCGGCCCCCCCTTCTGGGGGCCCTACGGGCCAGCCCCTCTGCGGGCCATCCACAGGATCTAAAACACATCCCCTCATCTTCCAGACCAGCCCCAAATCCACTGTTCCAATGGTGAATTGCACCTCAACGTCACCACCGAAAAAGGCACGCCACCATCACATGTATTCGTCAAAGGTCACTTCAAAAAGGTATCATTTTGCATATGCGCGATAATATGGGGTTCTATATTTTTATTATAGGAAGGATGTTCGTTTTCGAATTCGCCCAATGCCACATTCGAATTCAACAAATGCGATGTATCAAGGCAACGCGAGGTGAGACATAGGGAAACATGTATTCGACATCGATTTGGTTAAAACGCTCAAAGGTATCCGAAATGTACTCCAGAAAAATGATATGGCCCTATAAAACCTTGAGAACATTGCTAATATCTTTGAGCACAATTGTGCAAAATATGGAGCCAAACGGACCATTTTGAGCCGAGTTATGGCGGTTTAACTAAAGCGGTGTAAACAATAAAATAACTCTATACCTGTGTATTTTTCCAGGTCAGTCCAAAGGGAATGGCTTACACCATGACTGTTGTGGTCCAATTGCACCCTCTATTCACCACCAAGGTGGATAGAGCCTACAGGGTTCGATGCTTTTACAAAGAGACGGAGAAGGCTGTAGGCGCTGAGGTGTCAGTGAGCGACCCTACACCAACTCTTCTTGCTAATGAATCAGAGCAACCCACGTGCCTTTACACTATTCACAAGGGCTCCCCAAATGGCCCGTTAGCCAAATTCGCGCAAGTCGGAGATGTTCTATATCATGTCTGGGAATGTCCCAGTGAGACGCATGAGATGTTTGTGCACGATTGTGAGGTGGTGAACAGCGATGCGAGCAGTGATAAGAAAGTGATTGATAGTCAGGGATGCTCGCAGGATGTGTTCATCATGCCGAATATTATCTATAATGAGAATCGAACCAAGGCTTTTGTGGTAAGCATGAGATAGAAGTCGTTGAGGGGTTCGTAGGGCCCTCTGAAGGGGGGTCGGTCTCCCCCGCCAACTTTTAACTTTGGGTATTTGGCGGGGGAGAGGACCCGCTCCTAACTACCCCTTTTCCAGAATTCCAACGCGTTCAACTTCCCCGATCAGAATAGTTTGCGATTCATGTGTCAGATTCAAATCTGTCCGACGATAAGTCGCGATTGTACTAGGCCCAATTGCAATGCCAATGCACCATCCTCGCCGATTGAAGACGCGGAGCCGCTTGGTAATGAGCTCGCGAGGGATGAGCTCATCACCCAGACCACCACCACCACCACCACGAGCACCACGACCACTACACCATCCACATCGACAACCACCACTCAGCGAGCTGTCATTGAAGCCACGTCGGCAGTGACGCTCCCTAGCAACTTCCCCACACCGAGTCCAGTTTTTCAATTGCTCAAAAAGTTCAAACAGCTCAATTTGACGGAAGAACACACCAACAACATCGCAGCTGAGAATGATGTTGATGGGTCGGGTTTGGAGATTGTTAGCACAGATGAGACGAGGACGACGGCGAAGCGGGAGATTCGAAGAAGAGATGCGATTGATGTGGACATCTCGTCGCCAGAGTTGATGATTGTGGATAAGGATTTTGGTGAGTGTGAGAGGGTTTGATCCTGATTTTGAATCTGAGATACCTCTGGTGGATAATGGGATACTTCTGGCTAGGTGTAGGATACCTGTGAGCAGGATCGATAAGAGATCGGATCTATGATTGAGTTTGGATTGAACCTAGAATCGTTATTAGCTTGGGATCGAGTTCTAGGATCTTCTGGTCAGGTGTGTCATACATGCGATGGACTTTTGATACATCTCGTCGAGTCTAGGATACTTCTAGGCGGGTCTAGGAGACATCTGGCAAGAATGGTCTAGACCCAGGAAATTTCTGATAGAATCTAGGACACTTCTGGTCAAGTCTAGGATACTTTGGGTTACTTCAGGTGTGGTATCTATACTTCTAGAAGGGTCTTTATACCTCAGGTCTAGGATACCTCTGACCAGGTCTAGGACACGTCTACTCAGGTTTAGGATACCACTGGTCAAGTTCACCATACTTCTGATCCGGTTTGAGTCTAGGATACATCTAGTAAGATCTAGAGTACCTCTTGTTAACTATGACATGCTTTTGGTTTAGTTCCTGTACCTCTAGTTTGGGGTGTAGTCCTCTGGTCAGGTAAAGGATACCTCTGATCGAGTCTAGTCTATGGGTTCCTTGATACTTCTAGTCAGGTTTAGAACAGATTTGATTGGGTCTAGGACATCTCAGGTCAAGTCTAGGATACATCTAATCAGGTCCAGCATATCTCTGGTCAGATCTGTATGGTCGACTATGGATCTTTTGATATATCTAGTTAGATTAAGAACAGATCCGATCTAGGACTAGGATCTAGGACTCTAGGATCACCATCAACACCAAGATACACAATATGATCTTTTTCCAGCCTCCGAACTGCCATCACCACAAGAACAACAAGGTCTCCCACCCGCGCCCACACCCGCCACCCACTTCCCCGACCCCACCGCCTCCGGCTCCGTCTGCCTACCATTCTTCATGATCTGGTGCCTCGCCGGCGTCATCATCTTCGCCATCTCGCTCACCTTCTCCGCCCTCTTCTACTCGTTCCGCAAAAATCCACGGTTTCAAGTTTTGGCCTAACATTTTACAGTTTTGTTTTTGTTTGTTTTGAACCTTGCGTGTACATTGTTGTGAGAGCCGAAAATTGGAAAATGGGTTTATTTATTATATCGTCGCTTTAATTTATATCAAAATCTTGCCGGATTTTTTTTGTCTTTTCAGTTTGTGCCAACTTTAAATTATTGATTTTTTTGTAATAAGAATACTAATAAATTAGTTCAATAATAATGTACATTATGGGTAGGTCCGGGTCCCCATTTACCCACTACCCTACCCATTTATATTTGGATGTGAACTTCGGACAATCTATGACACCTTCTGACCAAACAATTCATTTCAATGATGATATCATTTTTTTTTGTCTAAACATTCAACAATAGAGATAACTAGAGAAAAAGACAGTTTTTGTGTGATTTATTTATTTTTACAAAACGCTACATTTTTTTTCTAAATTTTAACCTAAAATGTGGAATTTCCAATCGAACAATGAACTGTCCTCGTCGTTTTTGGAGCATCAGATGCCGATTGATCAGATTGCTCATCGATATCCGGATTCGAATATTGATTTTCGGGATGTGACAAAGAGTCGGGGGATGGTAGAGGTGCTCGCAGAGAGGAAGTTGAAGGTATTTTGATGATTTGAGGGGCATAATCACTCAAGGTAGCGCTACTAGAGATTCATAGTGATGATCAAGGGAGCGCTGCTTGAGACGTCTTAGACATGATCAAGCAATGGGCTACTTGACAGCTCATAGTGACTGTCAAGCAATGGGCTACTTGGCAACCCCTAGTGACCAAGGAAGCACTGCTTGACACGTCTTAGGGATCATAAAGGAAGCGCTGCTTAACACTCCTTAATGACTATCAAGCAAGCGCTACTAGATATTAATAATTATTATCAAGCAATGGGCTACTTGACCATCTCTAGTGACCATCAAGAAAGGGCTGCTAGACATTCATAGTGATTATCAAGGGAGCTCTACTAGACATTTATAGTGATCATCAAGCAATTGGCTACTTGTCAACCGATAGTGGTTATCAAGAGAGCTATCCTTGACACTTCTTAAAGACTATCAAGCAAGCACTACTAGACATCCATAGTGATGATCAAGCAATTGGCTACTTGACATTCATAGTGATGATCAAGCAATGGGCTACTTGACAACCCCTAGTGACCGTCAAGGAAGCATTGCTTGACACGTCTTAGGGCTCATCAAGGGAGCGCTGCTTAACACTCCTTAATGACTATCAAGCAAGCGCTACTAGATATTAATAATGATCATCAAGTAATGGGCTACTTGACAACCCATAGTGATTATCAAGCAATGAGTTACTTGACAACCCTTAGTGACCATCAAGCAATGGGCTGCTTGACAACCCCTGGTGACCACCAAGGTAACGCTGCTTGACACTCCTAAATTTTTCCAGGTCGATGGTCCGAACGCTCTCTCACCCCCCAAAATCATCTCCAACTGGCAACTCTTCTTCCGCCAATTCAAAAACCTTCTCTGGCTTCTCATGTTCGGCGCGGCTGCTCTCTGCTTCCTCACCTATATCTACGACCCCACCGACATGCTCAATCTCTATGTCGGCGCCTTCATCGTCACCATAGTCGTGCTCATGTGCCTCATCTCCTACTACCAAGAGAAGAAGGGTGTCGAGGTGGTGGGCGCGTTCGAGCAACTCATGCCCAAAAGCTGCAATGTGATACGGGATGGGAAGGAGGTGGTGCGCAGTCCGCAAGACCTGGTGGTTGGTGATATTGTGGTGGTGAGGAGTGGGTGTCGAGTGCCGGCCGATGTGAGGATATTGGGATGTTGTGAGTTTTTTGTTGAGTCGAGCTCGATTACGGGAGAGGCCGAGCCATTGGAGTACAACTCAGAGACAGCGGATGTGAGTTGGGGGAGGGGGGGGTCCGCCAATTTTCCTAAAAAATTGGATCCCATTTCCAGCCCGGCATCACCATCTTCGAATCCTACAACATCGCCTTCAACGGCTCATTCTGCGTCGACGGCGAAGGATACGGTCTAGTCATCCGCACTGGCGAACGAACCGTTATTGGCCAAATCGCATCGCTTACCACAAATCAAACCGAGAAGAAAAATCGCTTTCGCATTGAAATCGAGCGATTCGTCAAGTTCATCGCGTTAATGGCGTTGAGCATGAGCACAATGATCTTTGGTGTAGGGCTCATTGTGTCAGGAGGAACTGATGTGCTCCGATTGTTCGTCACCGGGTTCCTTATGGTGATCATCGCCAATGTACCCCAAGGTCTTCCCACCACTATATCCACCCAACTCACCATTGTAGCTAGACGGCTGGCAGAGAAGAATATCTATCTGAAGAAGCTGGAGAAGATCGACAGCCTTGGTGCCACTACAGTAATCTGCACTGACAAAACTGGAACCCTTACCAAGAATCAGATGAGTGTCACAGATTTATGGTTGAAAAATGGGAATGTATATAAGAGCACTATCCGGCAGACATGTGTTCGCAAAAATCAGAGGTTCATCGAGGATGATATACTGGACACGATTTTTGTGACTAATAAAAGTCATGATGGAATTGGCAACCCGTTGGACGTGGCATTGTTGAAGTATGGCGAGCAGTTGGCTCTGAATTGCTCAGATTTGTATGTCAAGATTCTGGATATACCTTTCAATCCGATTCGCAAGTTTCAAGCCACCCTTGTCACTAAATGTAGGGACCTTGAAGATCGGCTAGATGCTGAATTCATTCTAATGATCAAAGGCGCACCGGAGGAGCTTCTGAAGCGCTGTGACCCGGCGGAATCCGACCAAACAGAATTTCAAGATGCTTACAACACTTTTGGGGAAGAGGGCAAGCGGGTGATTGGGTTTGCTGTTAAGCGATTTCGCGCCAATGCTGCCACAACTTTCAAGAAGGATGATAAGGTGTTGATGGAGGGATGGCAGTTTTGCGGCATGTTAGCCGTGGCTGACCCGTTGAAGGATGATGCGAGGCAAGCGATTGTGACTTGTAAGCAGGCTGGGATAAAGGTAGGCTTCTAGAAAAATGAGGGGGGGGGGTTAACTCTATAAGCTCTAGAGTTTTTCAGGTATTTATGGTGACTGGGGATCATGCCGCAACAGCCACCGCTATTGCTCGACAAGTCGGGATGAATAGTATGGACGAGTTCACCATCGCCTCCAATCACAACAACCTCACCATCCGCCAATCCATTGATGACACTTCTGAGTTGATAGTCATCACCGGTCCAGAGCTCTCTGGACTTGGCTCAAAACAATGGGACACGCTCCTAGACCATCAGTTCATTGTGTTCGCCCGAACGACGCCCGATCACAAGTTGTTGATTGTGACAGAATGTCAGAAGCGGGGAGAATGTGTGACAGTCACTGGGGATGGGGTGAATGATGCGCCGGCGCTGAAGAAGGCTGATGTTGGAGTGGCCATGGGTATTGCTGGTGAGTCTGAGTGGGGGTAGCAGATATGCCTTGATAACAATAGAATTGCCTACTAGTGATGCCTTGACAACATCAGTAGGTGTCTAGCAGCCACGCCTTGACAATATTAGAGCTGTATAGCAGCCATCCCTTGACAAACTTCATTGTAGGTGTCTAGTAGCCATGCCTTGACAACATAAGAATTGTCTAGTAGCCATCCCTTGACAAGCTTCATTGTAGGTGTCTAGTAGCCAGCGCCTTGACAACATTAGAGCTGTATAGCAGCCATCCCTTGACAAACTTCATTGTAGGTGTCTAGTAGCCATGCCTTGACAACATAAGAATTGTCTAGTAGCCATCCCTTGACAAGCTTCATTGTAGGTGTCTAGTAGCCAGCGCCTTGACAACATTAGAGCTGTATAGCAGCCATCCCTTGACAAACTTCATTGTAGGTGTCTAGTAGCCATGCCTTGACAACATAAGAATTGTCTAGTAGCCATCCCTTGACAAGCTTCATTGTAGGTGTCTAGTAGCCAGCGCCTTGACAACATTAGAGCTGGTAAGCAGCCATCCCTTGACAAACTTCATTGTAGGTGTCTAGTAGCCATGCCTTGACAACATAAGAATTGTCTAGTAGTCATCCCTTGACAAGCTTCATTGTAGGTGTCTAGTGTCCAGCGCCTTGACAACATTAGAATTGTCTAGTAGCGAATCCTTGACAGCATTAGAGTGGTCTAGTAGTCAAGCCTTGACAACATTATAGCTCTCTAGCAGCCACGCCTTGACAATATTAGAGCTGTATAGTAGCCATCCCTTGACAAACTTCATTGTAGGTGTCTAGTAGCCATGCCTTGACAACATAAGAATTGTCTAGTAGCCATCCCTTGACAAGC
Source organism: Caenorhabditis sp. 38 MB-2015 (assembly GCA_900536415.3). NCBI lineage: Eukaryota > Metazoa > Nematoda > Chromadorea > Rhabditida > Rhabditidae > Caenorhabditis > Caenorhabditis quiockensis. Next base: position 25,557 of record LR549858.1, read on the forward strand.
TTCATTGTAGGTGTCTAGTAGCCATGCCTTGACAACATAAGAATTGTCTAGTAGCGAATCCTTGACAGCATTAGAGTGGTCTAGTAGTCAAGCCTTGACAACATTAGAGCTCTCTAGCAGCCACGCCTTGACAATATTAGAGCTGTATAGCAGCCATCCCTTGACAAACTTCATTGTAGGTGTCTAGTAGCCATGCCTTGACAACATAAGAATTGTCTAGTAGCCATCCCTTGACAAGCTTCATTGTAGGTGTCTAGTAGCCACGTCTTGACAACATGATAATTGTCTAGTAGTGATGTCTTAACAACACTAGAGTAGGTGTCTAGCAGTCATGCCTTGACAACAACAGAGCCGTCTAGCAGCCACTCCTTGACAACATCAATTCCAGGTAGTGATGTAGCCAAACAAGCCGCCGATATCATCCTGCTCGACGACAACTTCTCCTCAATCGTAGCTGGCATCGAAGAAGGTCGTCTACTCTTCGACAATCTTCGCAAAACCATCGCCTACACAATGACCCACATGTGGCCAGAACTCGTCCCAGTCATGCTCAACTTCTTCTTCGGATTCCCCCTCGGCCTAACTCCTGTCCAAATTCTCAGCATTGACCTGATCACTGATGTCCCCCCGGCGATCTCCTTGGCTTACGAGGGCCCTGAGAATGATATCATGCAACGACCACCCAGGAAATCACATTTGTTCACTAGAGGCCTCTTCACTTACACATATCTCTGCGTCTCAGTGCTGATCTCCATTGGTGGAGTGGTATCATATCTCCTTGCGTATTGGCTTAATGGCGTTGCGCCATGGGAGCTCTTCCGCAGCTCAGCAAGCTATTTCAAAGCCGGCGCACAAGATATCCATCTGGCTAGTGGGAGGGTGCTCAGCGAGCTGCAACAAGTCAACATTGCTGCGCAAGCCGCCGCAGCCTTCCACATCTGCGTCGTAGTGTCACAAGCCTTCCATCTCTGGATGTGTCTAACGCGGAGGGCATCAATTTTTACACATGGCATTGGCAATATAGTGAGTTGAAGACATCTTACTGTATCTAGACTACGCTATTCCAGGTCGCCATCTTCGCCGTCATCATTGATCTGCTGCTCATCTGCCTCTTCACCTTTGTCCCCGGTGTCAATTGGTTTTTTGGCTCCCAACCACCACCATGGCAAACGTGGCTTGTCCCAATCGTTGTTGGCGTCACCATTTGGGTGTTCAACGAGACGCGCAAATGGCGCATGCGACACCGACCCGATGGAATGATATCTAGGGTTTTTGGGTTTTGAACTTTTGATGATGAATTCGTTTGTTTTTGATCTTCGAGAAAAGAAATGATATCATTTTGACATTGTGTCATTGACCATATGAAGAAGAAAGTGAGAGAAATCAAAGAATAAAATAACAAAAACGTTTTTTTTTTTAGTGTAAAAAAAAAAGCTGGTTCAAAGAAACAAAAGAAAAATTCAAGGTGTGGTTATGAACAATATAAAAAGAAAAAAAATCCGCTCCCATGGGGGATCGAACGCACGACCTTTGGATTAAGAAGCAGAGAGTCAGCCAACTGCGCCACGCACGTCACGTTTTCTACTGGCTTCTTTTTAATACACTATTTCTCTGGGAGTTTAAAAAAAAAGATTCCACACCCATGGGGGATCGAACCCGCCACCTCTGGATCTATATGCAGATGTCTTGCCAACTGCACCACACACGCCACATTTCACACTTGTGTTTTTTTAATAGACTATTTCGCTATTTTTTTTCGATTTCTTCCACGTCAAAAAGCCAACAAAGTCCACGCTGTTCAAACAAAACAACCAGATTACTGTACTTTTATGATTGATCGATTTGCCTTCACAAAACTTGCATATATAAGGAGACCCCCACCAGTTGTTTTCCTTTGTTTTTGGGTCAAAAATCTACAGTACTTCTGGTTCTAAATTGGACCGGAAAGATGACGATTTCTCGTCTTCTTTTTCTTGTAATGATAAGAATGATATCATTATGATATCATTTTGGGTGCTACAGTACTCCTACAGTACCTTTATACAACTTTTGACCTACCTTAAATATCATAAACGTTGTTTTTTTAGTTAGAATAGTTACACCTTTTTTTATTACCATTACGTGGGTTGATCAAAGACACAAAACACAGAGTACTGTACTTTTAGGCGCCGCCCATCATGCCTGATACTTCAAAAATATATAAAACATTGAAATCGGCAAAAAATTCAACAAAAACAACGCTACTTTAATGGGGTTCTTGATGGCGATGTTGCGATGTTTGTCGCCGAAGAAGTCGTCGCGACGCGACGCGGACGACGACGCAGAAGGTTCGGCGTATCGCGACGCCGCGCAAAAGGATCTCGCCACGTCGTTCGATGAGCATCGCATGAGTTTGGAGAATTTGAGGAAGAGATTCGCCGATTCGGGAATTGATGTGCAATTGGCGAAAAAGTCGACGGGATTGGGGAGAATGAGAGCGGCTGAGAAGTTGAAGGTTGGTTAAGGGATGAGCGTCTTGGGAGAGGGTAGACTTGTCAAAGGAGCGCGCCTTGAGAGAGGTGAAACTTGTCAAGGGAGAGCGCTTTGGTAGAGGCTAAACTTGTCAAGGAGTACTCCCTTGAGAGTGTAGGCTTGTCAAGGAAGTTCGTCTTGGGAGAGTGTAGACTTGTCAAGGGAATGTGCCTTGAGAGATAAGACTTGTTAAGGAGTACTACCTTGGAAGAGGTGATATTTGACAAGGGGGTGCGCCTTGAGAGGGGATACCTTTGTCAAGGAGTACTACATCGAGAGAGGTTAGACTTGTCAAGGGAGCACACTTTTGAAGAGGTTAGACTTGCCAAGGGAGAGCGCCTTGGGAGAGGTTATTGTGTCAAGGGAGTGCTGCTTGACAGGGTAGGAGTCCCTAGTGACCAAGGAAGCACTGCTTGACACGTCTTAGGGATCACAAAGGAAGCGCTGCTTAACACTCCTTGATGACTATCAAGCAAGCGCTACTAGATATTAATAATGATTATCAAGCAATGGGCTACTTGACCATCTCTAGTGACCATCAAGAGAGGGCTGCTAGACATTCATAGTGATTATCAAGGGAGCTCTACTAGACATTTATAGTGATCATCAAGCAATTGGCTACTTGTCAACCGATAGTGGTTATCAAGAGAGCTATCCTTGACACTTTTTAAAGACTATCAAGCAAGCACTACTAGACATCCATAGTGATCATCAAGCAATTGGCTACTTGACATTCATAGTGATGATCAAGCAATGGGCTACTTGACAACTCCTAGTGATTATCAAGCAATAGGCTACTTGACAACCCCTAGTGACCGTCAAGGAAGCATTGCTTGAAACGTCTTAGGGCTCATCAAGGGAGCGCTGCTTAACACTCCTTAATGACTATCAAGCAAGCGCTACTAGATATTAATAATGATTATCAAGCAATGGGCTACTTGACGATCTCTAGTGATTATCAAGCAATGAGTTACTTGACAACCCTTAGTGACCATCAAGCAATGGGCTACTTGACAACCCCTGGTTACCACCAAGGTAACGCTGCTTGACACTCCTAAATTTTTCCAGATAGATGGTCCGAACGCTCTCTCACCCCCCAAAATCATCTCCAACTGGCAACTCTTCTTCGGCCAATTCAAAAACCTTCTCTGGCTTCTCATGTTCGGCGCGGCTGCTCTCTGCTTCCTCACCTATATCTACGACCCCACCGACATGCTCAATCTCTATGTCGGCATCTTCATCGTCGCCATCGTCATCCTCATGTGCATTGTGTCGTATTTCGAGGAGAAGAAGGGGATTGAAGTGGTGCGCGCGTTTCAAAATTTGATGCCAACGAGTTGTAATGTGATCCGGGATGGAAAGGAGATTGTGATCAGTCCGGAAGAGCTAGTAGTTGGAGATATTGTGGTGGTTAGAAGTGGATGTAAAGTTCCGGCGGATATCCGGATTATTGCGTGCACCGATTTTTATTTGGAAACAAGCTCGATCACTGGGGAAGCAGAACCATTAGAGTTCAACGCAAGAGTGGCCGATGACAAAACGTCAATATTCGAATCCTACAACATCGCATTCAACGGCTCGTTCTGCGTCGACGGAGAAGGATACGGCATAGTCATCCGCACTGGCGAACAAACTGTCATTGGCCAAATCGCATCGCTTACCCTCGGCCAATCCGACAAAAAATGTCAATTTCAAATCGAAATCGAGCGATTTGTTCGGATCATTACGATAATGGCAATCACCATGGCCACAATCATCTTTGGCATCGGCATCATTGTCTCGGGCGGAAATGACATTGTCAGATTGTTCGTCACCGGGTTCCTTATGGTGATCATCGCCAATGTACCCCAAGGTCTTCCCACCACAGTCACCACCGAATTGACAATTATTGCGAGACGAATGGCGAAGAAAAATGTGTTTTTGAAGAAATTGGAGAAAATCGATAGTGTTGGGGCGACCACTGTGATTGCTTCGGATAAAACTGGAACCTTGACCAAGAATTGTATGACTGTCACTGATTTATGGTACAACAACACATACAACAGTGGTAGGTTTTGAGGGAGAATAGGTCTAAGCCTATGTATTAGCTTAAGCCTAAGCCTGAGACCAAGACTGTGTTGAAAAATTAGATAATTTCATTTTTTTTTTCTATTTTTCAATGTATATTTGAACTCCAAAAAATCTAAAAAAATATATACCAAAAAATTGAACATTTTTGATATATTTTAGGTATATTTTTTAATTTTTTGAAATATTATATCCCCAAAAAATATACCTTTAAAAAATGAACATTTTTGATTTCTTTTTGGGATGTTTTAACACCATATTTTCAGGTATATTTTAAGTTTTTTTGAATAATATATCCCCAAAAAATATGTTTAGGTATATTTTTAATTTTTTTTGAATATTATATCCCCAAAAAATATGTTTAGGTATATTTTTAATTTTTTTTGAATATTATATCCCCAAAAAATATTTTTAGGTATATTTTTAATTTTTTTTTGAATATTATATCCCCAAAAAACATACCTAAAAATATACCAAAAAATACACCTAAAATAAAATACCAAAAAAAAACGAAGAAATATGCTTACAGTATATTATTAGGTCTATTTTTAAATGTATATTGAAACCCCAAAAAATATAAACCAAAAAAAAAAAACATTTTTGGCATATTTTTGCGATTTTTTAACAGTATATTTTTAGGTATGTTTTCAATATTTCAAAATATTATATCCCCAAAAAAATATTTGATGGTATATTTTTATATTTTTTGAATAATATACTCCCAAAAAATATTTTTAGGTATATTTCTAATGTTTAATATAATTATATCCCCAAAAAACATACCTAAAAATATACCAAAAAATATCCCTAAAAGTTAAATATTTTTGATATATTTTTGGGATGTTTTAACAGTATATTTTAGGTTTATTATTAATTTTCCAAAATATTATATCCCCAAAAAATATTTAAAAATATATACCAAAAAATTGAATATTTTTGATATATTTTTGGGATGTTCCTATGAAATATTGTTAGGTCTATTCCTAACCTATTCAAATATTATCATCCTAAAAATATCCCTAAAAATATACCAAAAATTGAACATTTTCGATATATATTCTTGCGATGTTTTTTTTTGTATTTTATAACCCCGAAAAATACACCTAAAAACGGACCTATGTATAAACCAAATCCCAATCCTATAATTCTTCCAGCCCGCCCAGAAAACCAGGGTCGTACCACGAAAAAAAGGAACCTCAATGCTGCCAGTTCTGTGGATTGGTATGATTCGCCACTGTCCGACATTTTGAATGTGATTTGTGTTTGTAACAAGGCCAGAATTGAGAACAACATGACCACAAAGATGGTGCCAACGAGAGTGTGAGTTTCTTTTTTGGACCCTAGGTTTTGGGGTCTTAGACCTGACATGAAGATTGTCTTTCCAGTGACTCGGAATTCGACCTGACCGCCATTCAAAAACCGGCGCCCGTCAAAGAAATGTTGATCTCCGGCAACCCGTCGGAAGTGGCAATGTTGAAATACGCCGCAGCCATGGCCAATGTCCCTGAGATTCGTGACAACTTCCAGACCGTTTTCGAGATTCCATTCAACTCTGTCCGCAAGTTTCACCTGGTTCTAACCGTTCGCAAGGCGATTTGGAACAATTTCGAAGAGCACAAGAAGATGAATCGGGAAGTGGAGTTTGTGGTGATGATTAAAGGTGCTCCAGAAGTCATCATCACACGATGCTCTTCGATGAATCAAGAAGGAGTTGCCAAGGACCTAACACCGGAGAGGTTGGCCGATTTCAACGCAGCTTACGAGACTTTCGGAGATGAAGGTTGTCGGGTTATCGGGTTTGCTGTCAAGAAATTCCGGGCGAATGCTAATACGGTATTCTCCCTGAAGTCAGAAACGGTTCCAATGGGTGATTGGGAGTTCTTAGGGATGTCAGCTATTATGGACCCTCCGAGAGATGACACCAAACGGGCGATTGAGGCGTGTAAAGCGGCGGGGATCAAGGTGTACATGGTGACCGGGGATCATAAGTCAACAGCCACCGCGATTGCTAAACAGATTGGGATGATTGACACTACCGAGGAGGCCAGTCTGGATCACAATCGACAAATTGTTCGGCAACTCAGCTCGACAGATTGGGCAGTTATAACCGGACCAGAGTTGGCTGGGATGAACGAGAAGCAATGGGATGCGTTGCTCGAACATCGATACATTGTGTTCGCCCGAACGACGCCCGATCACAAGTTGTTGATTGTGACAGAATGTCAGAAGCGGGGAGAATGTGTGACGGTCACTGGGGATGGGGTGAATGATGCGCCGGCGCTGAAGAAGGCTGATGTTGGAGTGGCCATGGGTATTGCTGGTGAGTCCGAAGGAGGGTAGCAGATATGCCTTGACAAAACTTAAATAGTCTAGTAACCATGCCTTGAGAACACCAGGTGTCTTATGGCCACTCCTTGACAATATTCGAATTGCATAGCAGCCACCCCTTGACAACATTAGAGTAGGTGTCTAGTAGCCACGCCTTGACAACATCAGAACTGCCTAGTAGACGCGCGTTGACAACATCAGAGTAGGTGTCTAGCAGCCACGCCTTGACAACATTAGAGTAGGTGTCTAGTAGCCACGCCTTGACAACATCTGAATTGCCTAGTGACCACGCCTTGACAACATCAGAACTGCCTAGTAGACGCGCGTTGACAACATCAGAGTAGGTGTCTAGCAGCCACTCCTTGACAACATTAGAGTAGGTGTCTAGTAGCCACGCCTTGACAAGATTAGAATCAATTCCAGGTAGTGATGTAGCCAAACAAGCCGCCGATATAATCCTGCTCGACGACAACTTTTCCTCAATCGTAGCCGGCATCGAAGAAGGTCGTCTACTCTTCGACAATCTTCGCAAAACCATCGCCTACACAATGACCCACATGTGGCCAGAACTCGTCCCAGTCATGCTCAACTTCTTCTTCGGATTCCCCCTCGGCCTAACTCCTGTCCAAATTCTCAGCATTGACCTGATCACTGATATCCCGCCCGCGGTCTCGCTGGCTTACGAAGGTCCCGAGGCCGATATAATGCTCCAACCACCCAGGAAGAGAGAGACCCATTTGGTCACCAAAGGTCTAATGACATATACCTACATCTTCATGTCAGTATTCATCTCGGTCGGCGGAGTGATATCATATCTCCTAACCTATGCGTTGAACGGAATCGCACCCCAGGAACTGGTATTCACATCATCGCAATACTTCAAACAAGGCGCATCGGATTTGGTGCTATCGAATGGCGCAACCTTCAGCGGTGCGCAACAGATCAACATTGCGGCGCAAGCCGCTGCGTCATTCCATATTGCGATCGTTGTCGGACAAGCGTTCCATTTGTGGATGTGTTTGACGAGAAGAGTGTCGATATTCAGTCATGGATTTGGCAATATAGTGAGTTCATGGGCCCATTCAAAAGGGGGGGGGGGGTCGGCGGGGGTCTCCCCCCCCAACACCCCAAAAACCTGGTTGAAGCCTTGTTGACGGGGGGGGGGGTGACCCCCTAAGCCTCCCTCATTGTCACTAAACTACGCTATTCCAGGTGGCCATCTTCGCCGTCATCATCGATCTTCTGCTCATCTGCCTATTCACCTTCGTTCCCGGCGTCCAGTACATCTTCGGCTCCGCCCCGCCCCCATGGCAAACATGGCTCGTCCCAGTTGGCGTCGGCATCTGGATTTGGATATTCAACGAGGCGCGCAAGTATGGAATTCGTAACTATCCGAAGAACGGGTTCATTCGGTTGATTAAATGGTAATAATATATAATAATATTGTATATATATTTTTCTGCGTGTACATAAATATTTTTCACATTAAATAATACCAGAACGTGACCAAGATGTCCCCTATAAAAGGGCCCTTCAGATCTTTTAAAACTTCAGTTTTCTATTATTCAAGACCAAAAAAATATAGCGTGTGTGTCTAAAAAAAAAGAGTTATGAAGAAAAATGTGAACAAAGACAAACCGGAGCCCAAACCACCGCGAACACAGCCAGCAGCATCAGAGGTAGGACCTGATCCCTAGAGGTACTGTAGGTTAAGTATACATTGACCTGGTTTTTGCAGCCTACAAACGTGAGCAATATTGATGATCTGGTGATGATGAAAACATTGCGCACGAAAAAGTTTGCCACATACACGGCAGCTGAAAACGTGACATTTGTTGAGAAGTTTTTGATCAAAATGCTGTCGTGTAAAGGAGTCTCGAAACACATTCACACGATTGAGATATTGAGATTGTCGTGTGAGTTGGAAAATATAGACCAAATAATATTTTTAGGTATATTTTTAGGTATATTAGGTATATTTTTAGGTATATTAGGTATATTTTTAGGTATATTAGGTATATTTTTAGGTATATTAGGTATATTTTTAGATATATTAGGTATATTTTTAGGTATATTAGGTATATTTTTAGGTATATTAGGTATATTTTTAGGTATATTAGGTATATTTTTAGGTATATTAGGTATATTTTTAGGTATATTAGGTATATTTTTTGGTATATTAGGTATATTTTTAGGTATATTAGGTATATTTTTAGGTATATTAGGTATATTTTTAGGTATATTAGGTATATTTTTTGGTATATTAGGTATATTTTTAGGTATATTAGGTATATTTTTAGGTATATTAGGTATATTTTTAGGTATATTAGGTATATTTTTTGGTATATTAGGTATATTTTTAGGTATATTAGGTATATTTTTTGGTATATTAGGTATATTTTTTGGTATATTTTTTGGTATATTAGGTATGAAACCCCGAAAGTTAAAATTGTATACCAAAAATTTGGTTTTTTACATATGAAAAATATATTTTTAAAAATATATACCAAAAATTATTATTTTTTGGTAATATACACAAAAATGTTTTTTAAATGTTATACATCAAAATTGGGTACCAAAAATATTTTTTTTGTATTTTTTTTGGGTATACTTTTGGGTATACTTCATATATTATGTTATTCGGCATATGCTTCGGTATATTTTTTAAAGGATAATATCTTATAGCAAAAGTTTCATAATACCAAAATATACATCAAAAATATCAATATTGTTAATATACCAAAAATATACATCAATATATTTTTTAAAAATATACAAAAAATATTTTTCTTATTTAATATACCTAAAATATAGGTATACAAAATAACAAAAAACAATCTATTTTTGGGATATTTTTCTGTATTTTTCTTGCAGTGTATTTTAAAACCCCTACTTAAAAATATACCGAAAAAAAGCTATTTTTTTCGAAAATATTAACCAAAAATATTTCGCAATGTTTTTTTTTCGCAGACCTGGCAACGAAAATCTTCGCTGAACAGGGTCGTATGGTTGAAGTGGACGGTCCAATCCGCATCTGCGGCGACATCCACGGTCAATACTCTGACCTAATCCGCCTCTTTGACAAGGCCGGTTTCCCGCCCGACGCAAACTACATCTTCCTCGGCGACTACGTCGACCGCGGTCGCAACAGTCTCGAAGTCCTACTCCTCTGTATGGGCTACAAGGTTCGCTATCCGAACAACTTTTTCATGCTCCGCGGGAATCACGAATGTGCACACATTAATTCAATCTATGGATTTCGCGATGAGATTATCACACGACGCGTTATGAATTGTGATGTTATCTATGATGATTTGTCGGATATGATGGATATGATGCCATTGACTGGGTTGGTTGGTAGAAGGATTCTTTGTATGCATGGAGGAATCAGTCCGAAACTCCACAAATTGGATGATTTGAGAAAATTGCCAGCGTAAGTGGACAAGCCAAAAATATACATAAAATATACAAAAATTGTACCTAAAAACAGAAAAAAATCACCCAAAAAAAAGGAAAAACATTTTTTGAATAATATAAAAAGACTCACCTTCTGAACATACCTTCCGAATCCAACAAAATCGAAAAAAAATGAATAAAAAATATTACAAATAAATAATATTAAAATACTTACCTTCTGAACTTACCTTCCGAATCCAACAAAATCGAAAAAAAATTAATTAAAAATATTACAAATTAAAAAATATATAATATTAAAATACTCACCTTCTGAACTTACCTTCCGAATCGAAAAAAATCGAAAAAAATTAATTAAAAATATTACAAATTAAAAAATAAACAATATAATAATACTTACCTTCTGAACTTACCTTCCGAATCCAACAAAATCGAAAAAAAAAGAATTAAAAATATTTCAAATTAAAAAATAAATAATATAAAAATACTTACCTTCTGAACATACCTTCCGAATCCAACAAAATCGAAAAAAATAAATAAAAAATATTACAAATAAAAAAATATATAATATAAAAATACTTACCTTCTGAACTTACCTTCTGAATCCAACAAAATCGAAAAAAAATGAATAAAAAATATTAAAAATTAAAAATAAATAATATTAAAATACTTAAACTTACCTTCCGAATCCAATAAAATCGAAAAAAAGTGAATAAAAATATTACAAATTAAAAAATAAATAATATAAAAGGTATACCTTTTTGGTATATGTTTTTTGGAGCGTATTTTTGGTTCATTCTTCTTTTTTTTGTATATTAAAACGTCAAGAAATATACCAGCGAGGTATACCTTAAAAATATACCATAAAGTATACCAAAAATAGTTTTTTTTCAGTATGTATTTTTAGTAATTTTTTAGGTATACTTTTTTGTGGTTTTTTTGTGGTTCATTTTTTGGTATATATTTTGGGTTGTACGGTATATTTCTAGGTCTCATATTGAAACCCTCAAAATATTGATTCTTTTAACATTCACCAAAAAATGGGTACCAAAAATATATGCCAAAAAATAAACATTTTTAAACAACATATACCAAACAGAAAATATACCTAAAAATGAAATATTTTGGGTATATTTTTTGGTATTGTTTTACAGTGTATATTATTAGGTCTAAATTGTATCCCAAAAATATACATTTATTGTATATTTTTGGAACCCTAAAAAAATATACCTAAAAAGTATACCCAAACACTCCTAATCTCACTCAATATACCCCTTTCCAGCCCGTTCAATGGGAACAACAACGATTCCCTGGAAATGGATGTGCTCTGGGCTGATCCAATGAGCAATCAAACTGGATTCCAGCCCAATATGCGTGGAGCCAGTGTCTCATTCGGCGAAGATATGGTCGTCAAATGCTGCAAAGATCTCGACATTGACCTCATTGTTCGAGCTCATCAAGTGGTCCAGGATGGCTATGAGTTTTTCGCTGGCCGCAAGCTTATCACCATCTTCTCCGCTCCGAATTATTGTGGACAATTTGACAATTCGTCGGCGGTTTGTGTGGTGTCGGAAGGGTTGGAGGTGTCGTTTGAAGTGCTGAGACCTGAAGGCAATGTTGTTGAGAAGTATGAGAAGACGGAGAAGACTGATTTATCCGTCACACAGGATAGATGAATAAAGGGTCATTTTTGTAAAAGTTTATTTTTATACAATCATGGCAAATAATATAAAAGGACTTACCTTCTGAACTCACCTTTCGAATCGAACAAAATCGAAAAAAAAATGAATTAAAAATATTACAAATCAAAAAAATGAATAATATAAAAATACTTAGCTTCCTAACTTACTTTCCGAATCGAAAAAAATCGAAAAAAATAAATAAAAAATATTACAAATTAAAAAATATATAATATAAAAGGACTTACCTTCTGAATCGAACAAAATCGAAAAAAATAAATAAAAAATATTACAAATTAAAAAATATATAATATAAAAATACTTACCTTCTGAACTTACCTTCCGAATCCAACAAAATCGAAAAAAATAAATAAAAAATATTACAAATTAAAAAATATATAATATTAAAATACTTACCTTCTGAACTTACCTTCCGAATCCAACAAAATCGAAAAAAATAAATAAAAAATATTACAAATTAAAAAATATATAATATAAAAATACTTACCTTCTGAACTTACCTTCCGAATCCAACAAAATCGAAAAAAATAAATAAAAAATATTACAAATTAAAAAATATATAATATTAAAATACTTACCTTCTGAACTTACCTTCCGAATCCAACAAAATCGAAAAAAATAAATAAAAAATATTACAAATTAAAAAATAAATAATATTAAAATACTTACCTTCTGAACATACCTTCCGAATCCAACAAAATCGAAAAAAAAAGTGAATTAAAAATATTAAAAAACAAAAAAAATTAATGAATCTATTAAAAAAATGGAGAAACATATTGAAAATCATGAAAAAAAAATTAAAACGCATCTTCTGAATACAAAATACATTTTTTTTTAATATTTTAATGTAAAAATGACCTACCCAGGTAAGCCAGAAAATGAGTAAAATGTTAAGAATGACACAAAATGAATAATATTCTTAACCATACCATATAGCTCCGCCCATATTTTGAACTTTGGGAAAAAACACTTCACACTTCACACATTCCCATTCCCACCAAGAGACGCAGAGAAACGGCACCCTTTTTGGTGTGAAAACCCATAAAAAACAACAACAAAACACCTTTATTCCTCAGGTTTCATAACAAATTTCAAAATATACAAATGCTCAATACCGCATCTTCGCTCCATTGAAATCGAGGCGCGCATCTTATCCGCATGTTGTGCCAACAACATGGGTATATCATTAGAATGCAGGGCGACCAGGTAGAAAACGCCCGTGGGCGATAGCAATTCGGGTAGCCGCGGGAGGAGTCGGTCAAGTGTGGATCTGCCCGTTCGGCCGCCCGCGTATGTCAGCTCAATGTTGGTTCGGGGCTCCTCTTCGGTGGGCACGTATGGCGGGTTGAAGAGGAGGATGTCGATTTTGCCGCGAAGGTTTTCGAGGCCGGCGTCGAGATCGGTGCGCACCACGTCGATTTTGATGTCGTTGAGTTTGGCCGTCTCCAAAGTGATGTCAAGGGCTGATGGGTTGAGATCGGTGGCCAGCGATGTCACATTTCCGCCCAACGCTTGATTGACAAACGTCGACACCACACCCGAGCCACATCCAATTTCGAGCACAATCTTCGGCTCACGACTTCGGATCTCCTGGAGCATATATATATATTGATTTGGAGCAAGAAGGAAGCTTAAGCTCACCTTGATATCCTTCTCAATGGCGTCGATAAGCAGAAACGTGTCTTCGGATGGCTCATAGACATCGTGAGCACGAATGGCGCTGAGACGGTATTGTGGAGTTGGCAATGACATTTTAGCTGAAAAAAAAATAGAGAAATATAGTGGGTGAGAGGAGAGACGCAGAGAATGATAAGGGGTTCGAAAATCTGAGAATCTAGGCCACTTCTGAAAGATTCTAGAGGTCTCATAGAAGAATCTGGACATGCTGAAATTCACCGGGAAATATCTGAAAGTCTTCTAGAAACTTCTAGACATTGAAGAGGCTTTTAGAAGTAGACAAGGGGATTCTGAACCATCTGAAACCTATCCAGAAGACAAAACAAAAAATTGGATATCTAGGCTACGTATACTGTTGGTTAGATCATCATAACTCAGCTCAAAATTATCCGTTTGGGTCCATATTTTGCACAATTGTGCTCAAAAATATCAGCAATGTGCTCCAGATTTTGTAAGGCGATATCCGCAGAAAATGACTACATTTTTTTTTAAAATTTCACTAAAAATAAATCCGGAAATTTTTTGAATTTTTTCTTGCTGAAAAAAAAACTTTTTTTCAATTTTTTTTTGTAAATTTGGGTATTGATTAGCATTTTTTCTATGTCTTTAAACAAAAAAATAGTGTTAAAAATCGAAAAGGATTCCGTTTTTACTATTTTAGATGATCGTTTTGGTGATATTTTTAAAAAATTCCCACATTTTATTATTCCAGATAACGTCCTACAAAAGCTGGAGCACAAATGCGCAAAATATGTGCTCAAACGGAGCATTTTGAGCCATATACCAAATTAAATAGACCCAAAAAACCAAAACTAGAAAAAAGAAGCTCGAAAACGCAACATTTCTCTCTGTTTTGTGTCACCCAAAAAAGACGAAAAAAATCTCGGGTCCAAAAAACAAAAAAAATGTCTTCTTTTCGTGCCAAAATCGGGATATCCTTTTGTGCTGGTCATAAAATGTGTGGCTCGGCCACAGAAAAGTGCACATTTAGGGAGCAGAAGGGGGCGGATCGGCTCGAAATCACTTTAATCCAAAATCTACACCACAAAAAACGGGGGGCTATCGAATTTCGCTGGCTGGACCACAAAAAAAAATGTATCATAAATAATCTTTCAACAACAAAAAATAGGCGGGTTGAAAAAAAGCAAAAGTCCCAAGAGAAAAAGATTTTTTCCGAATTTTTACAACGTTTTCACAAAACAAAACAAAAAAATGGGAGAAAATTGGAATTTTATTTTATAAATAATCATGATAATAATAATAAGTAAATCAAGAAAATACCCATTTCAAAAGCAAAAATAGAGAAAAAACGAATTTTTTTCTGGAGAAAAATAGAATCGGCAAGTGGGGGAAAAGAAACTATATAGCTATCACAAGAGAAAGGTACAGTCGGACATATACATGTCCCTTTAAAATGCACAAATTGCTCCTTTTTATTCACTGGTGCTCGGATTGAAGAGCTCGTTCATGGCGTCGTTGACGATGCCACGAGCCACAATTTCTTCGGGTAGGCCAGACGTCGACGCCTCTTCGCCATCGTCCACGATTATCTGGTCCATTTGTTCGTCTTGCACATTTTCTGGAAAAAAGCGAAAAAATAGGGGGAAAAAATAGGATTTGTTTTCGACTCATAAATATTTCTTGCCAAGATTTTTTGGGTGGATAACAAGTTATTATATAACTTTTTCTCTTTGGGGAGAGGAGAACTTTTGAAATAGTTTTTTAGAGAGAAAGAGAATTACTGTACTATTAGTCAAAATTCAGGATAATGATATTATTTAAATTTAACTGATATTTTTCGATGATGTTGATATCAAAATAAAAGTCTAATAACCCCAAACATCATTTGAAGAGTTCTGATTTTTGAAATTTGAATAACGAAACTATAGTAACCCAATTGCAACGATTGAATTCTGACTGATATAGCCACTCAAGAATTACTTCAATATATCACAAATTTAGGTCTTCTGAAGATATATCGATTTTTAGATGCAGAAATTTTTAGTAATCATTTTTGAAATTCACATAATTTTTTTTGTTGATGAATTCGGGACCTGACTTGAACAAAGTAAACACCTGAATTTTTATGTTATAAGATTTTTTAGCTAGTTCCTAAAATGGTGTATTTCTGAGGTTAAAAATAGACTAAATTAAATTCTTCGGTCGTTAGTTCTCGAATTTCAGATCTTTGAACATTTGGGTCCGGAAAAGATAGGATCTGGCCTTTTGAGTCATTATATTTAGTTTTTTTGGCACACAGTTCAACTTTATTTGAATTTCGGTTTCTAGACCAACAAAATCTGGGTTTTTAGGCCAAAAAAATTGGATCTCAATACTATAAAAACGTTTATTTCTGGACATACTTGGACTACCCGGTCGGATCTGACCTGGGGGACTTAACCTTTTTGGGAAGAATGGGGGTTAACCTTTTTATGGATGGGGCTTCACCAGTCAAAGAACTTCATTTTTAGCACTTTTTCCTCATATTACCATACCTAGTACTGTACGTAGAGGTTCAAATGTAATATATTTCTGCAAAAATGTAGCTCATAAATGGACAAATGAAATCCGCATCACCAATTTTTATTATTTTCAAATAATACCCCCTGTTACGCCCTTTCGAACGTTTCGACCAGGGGGTTAACACACATAACCTATGAGAAACATTTTTTTAAGCACAAAATTTTCGCTTTTTCACGTAAGGGGGCTTCACCTTTTTTCAGAGTGGGGGCTTAACCCGAAAGGTCCCAAACCGGGGTAGTCCAAGTATGTTTCTGGACCATATTTTCAATCCACAAAAATTTAACTTTCTCGGCCATGAAATATTGATTTGAATTTCAAAGAGCCGAATTTTTCCAATCATACTTTAAAGAACAAACCCCCCAAGAGACATGACCATTTTCAAAAGCAAAAAATGAAGTTTGAGTGCATAACTCAACTCATTTTCTTTTTTTGCAGAACAAAAAAAACTCTGGGGGTCCCAAGATATTCATTTTCTTGGATGAGCAGGGGGAAACTAGTAGTTCTCTTTGAGACCCAAAAAATGCTCACCTTGTAATAAAACGGGACCTCGCGCATCAAAAACACTAGACGGACTAAGAGGTTCTCGAACACCTTCCAAATTGCCAGGTGGATCCGTATTCACCGCCATATCCAAATTTTCGGGTCGATTGTGAACAGCTACAGTAATCGTTTGCACTTCTACAGTACCCATGCCGCTTTGCTGAAAAAAATCAACTTTTTTTTCCAATTTAAAAAAAAAAAAAAAAAAAGTTTGAGACCACACCCAAAAGTGATGCAATCATACTTGGACTACCCCGGTTTGAGACCTTTGGAGTTAAGCCCCCACACTAAAAAAATATGAAGCCCCCTTATGTGAAAAAGCGAAAATTTTGAGTTTAAAAAAGTTTGTCTCTTTGGGGGGTTTGTTCTTTAAAGTATGATTGGGAAAATTCGGCTCTTTGAAATTCAAATCAATATTTCATGGCCGAGAAAGTTAAATTTTTGTGGATTGAAAATATGGTCCAGAAACATACTTGGACTACCCCGGTTTGGGACCTTTCGGGTTAAGCCCCCACTCTGAAAAAAGGTGAAGCCCCCTTACGTGAAAAAACGAAAATTTTGTGCTCAAAAAAATTTTTCTCATAGGTTATGTGTGTTAACCCCCTGGTCGAAACGGTCGAAAGGGCGTAACAGGGGGTATTATTTGAAAATAATAAAAATTGGTGATGCGGATTTCATTTGTCCACATATGAGCTACAGTTTTGCAGAAATATATTACATTTGAACTTCTACCTACAGTACTAGGTACGGTATCATAATGAAAATGTGCTAAAAATGAAGTTTTTTGACTGGTAAAGCCCCATCCAAAAAAAGGTAAAGCCCCATCCTTCCCAAAAGGTTAAGCCCCCTAGGTCAGATCCGACCGGGTAGTCCAAGTATGGATGCAATTTATTGAAAGTGACAGATTTTTTCGGTTCAAAAGTAAGGAGACAAAAAAGGTACCTAAACACATAGAGAGAAAAGGAGGAAAAATCTTGAGGATTATCAGAAATGCATGAAGAAAAATGGGTTGTTTTTTCTTCTTTTTGAATTGTTCGCTGAAAAAATGCGCGCAATGTTTTTTCAGTGTTTTGAGAGGAAAATAGAGGTTTTCGGGAGGAGCTTGAAAATTTATGGCTTGAGGTTGTCGAGCAAGATCTTTGAGTTTTGCCGACTTCTGAATTTTTGGTTTCAAAAGTCGATTTTTCAAGATTTCAAGCTTAAAATGTGAAGGATTTTGACTAAAATGTTCAAAATATCGGCCGGAAACTCGAGTTTCACATTTTCCGGTTCATGAATTCAGAATACGTATTTTTGCACGAAAATCCGCAGTTTTAGAACTCAAAATCAAAATTTTCAATTGAGAATTTCGAATTTTACAGTTCCTAACTCCAGAATACGTATTATTGAATTTTGAAATCCAGTTTATCACTTTGAATTTTAAATTTTTGGTTTGGGATTTTTGAATCATGAATTTTGATTCTGAAGTTCAATTTTTGAGCTGGAAACTTTTGTTTTCCGGTTCATGGCTCCAGAATATGTATTTTTAAATAAAAAACCTGCAGTTTTGAATACGAATTTCTAATTTTACAGTTCTTAACTCCAGAATATGTATTATTGAATTTTTAAATCCAGTTTTTCGCTTTGAATTTTAAATTTTACGCAAATATTTTATTTCTAAACTTTTCAGAGGAAGTATAATTTGAAATTTTTAACTAAAAGCTCACAAAAACTGAAAAATGTATATTTTTACATTTAAAAAATGTGTTTTTCTTTCTCAAAAAAACCCAATTTCACCCAAAGAATCGAGAAAAATACATCTATTTTCAAATTCCGCGCAATTTCAGAAACATCATTTTTTTTCTGCTCGAAATAACAACAAAAAATGTGCGAAGAAATTATTCGCCTGAGTGCGCGAAGAAAAAAGAACAAAGCTGACCAAAAATAGACGAAATATATTGAGAAAACAAATGTTTGTACAGTCAGCTGGCCGGCCGGTCTAACGAAAAACAAACATACTTCAACAAAATGTGCTACAGTATGCCATGCGACCTGCGAATCTTACTCCAGATATTCTACAACCTTCTGGAGCTCAACAAAAATGCTCATTTTTTTTCAAAAAAAAACGGAAAAATGGCCATGTTTACCCAGAATTCTCAAGTACAAATGAACAAACAACAAAAAGACGATCACATTTCGGAAATTGTAGTATCCAAATGTATGAATATAAAGACTCCCTTGAGGAAAAATACATTTTCGACAAGAATTGTCAGAATCGTGGGAGAAAAACAACACGGAGGAAAACTATTATCGACATAACAATCTATAGATTTTCTCAGAAAATGGAAAAAAAAATGTTTTTTCTTTTCAGGAAAAGGAAAATTTCCGTTTCTGACATTCTGGAAATGACGTTTCTTGGAGAAATTCCACGAGTTTTTGAAAAAAAAAATGTTGTTAGGCGGAGAAAATGGCAACTTTGAAACTCAATTACCGTGCCAGTAAACATTGATCTTTGAGATTTTCGCCAAGTTTTGAGGGTGAGTTCATCACGAGTTTAGGAGGTAGAATTTTCAAAATGAGCTTCAGATTTTCACGGAGCAAAACTGCAACTTCTGTGGAGCAAAAAGCCAATATCTGTTCAAAGCTATAAAATTTGAAGAAAATACTGAATTATTTTTTAGAATCTGAACCTCCGGTCACAACAATATTCTGATCTTGAATTCTGAAAAATCCCTACACTTCTGGAAATGATTTCAGATTTTAACGGAGCAAAACTGCAACTTCTGAGGAGCAAAAACTTATAGCTTCTGTTTTGTTGAAAGCTAGAACTTTTTCTGACAAATTGATACTTATGTTTTGTAGAATCTGGACATCATCGGATGTCCGGACAATAATCTTCTGGATTCCTGAGAAATTCTGAAAAAGCCGTACACTTCTCGAGATTCACATGGAGCCAAATTATCCGATTTTTTTTAAAGGATAATTTCAGAAGAGCACAAATTAATCTAGAAGAAAGTATTTCAATTTCAGAATATTTTTTATAATTCAAATCCAGTTTATAAAATAATAACTTTGAATTTTGTTTGACATTTTGAAGAAAGAAAGTTTAAAAATTCGAAGCTCCAGAAAATAGAATTTCGGAACATTTCAGAGCATTGAAATCTAGTCATCCGAAAGAGAACTCCAGAAACTCTTCGAACAAAAGAAACAGCACAAATGGAGCCAAATTTCAGATTTTTCTTCTATGGCATACAACTTCGAAGACGGCTTGAGATTCTGGAGGACTAAACTGAAACTTCCAGAAATCTAGAAACATTACTCAGACTCCAGAATCTTTTTTTGACGACGAACAAAAAACCCAAAACTTCCTTTTTCCTCTTAAGAAAAAAAGCAAAGAAAAAATAGGGAGGCGTGGCTTCTTTCTACTACAAATTCATTATCATTCTTTCTTTTTTTTTCCTCTCTCACGTCGGCAACAAAGGAGGAGAAAAAAAACAACAACAAAAAAGCAAGAAAAAAAGAAGTGAGGGATGAAGGCGAGGAGTGCATTAGAGGAACGAAGAAGAAGAAGAAGAAGAAGAAGGCACATGCATACAAATTCAATTTCATCATCATCTTCTTCTTCTCCAGAAGACGACGAACGAATGTAGAAGACACGCAGACAAACAACACCTAAACATCGATGAGAGCAAAGGAAAAAAAACCGTGAAACACGAACAAATCTTGGATTATTCATAACTTTGACATGAGAAAGTCAATAAGAATAAAAAAGGGTTTCTGACACTTATGACGAATCGACGACCGGAAGGAAGTGGTTAGACGGACGCAAACCCAAATCGTGTTTTGATTTTTGTTGAGTCGATCTTATGTGCCGTTTGAACTTCATAATACATCAAAAAGTGTCACAAGTTAATACCTTATTTTTCTCAGAAGTTGAGGCTTATCTCAGGTTCTCAAGGGGCACGTCAAACAAATTTCAAAATGTAAGAAAACAAAATCATAATTTACTTCTGAACATATTGACCTCGAGTTTTTAAAATCTTAGTCACAAATTGATCTACAAAGTAAAAAAAAAACATTTCTTTGGAATTCGAAACAGAAAAAACTTCCCGGAAAATATTAAACAACAACATCAGAGACTCAAGCCTCTATCTAAAAGTTTGAGAATCAGAATTATGCATCAAAACTTCACATATTCTCCAATAAAGTATCACACAAGTTAGTACCTGATTTTCTTAGAATTTGAAATCAATTTTAAGCTCTCAAAAATCACGTCACACTAATTTGAGCAAGATGGAGAAGAAAGCAAAATCAGAATATACTTCTGAAAAATTGGAACTCGAGTTTTTAAATTTGAGTCTTTCAAACTTCACGTCACAAACTGAGCTACAAAATAAAAAATATATTTCCCTGAAAATGTTTGCTAAAATTTTCAGAATTTCAGCCAAGGGATTCGGAACCTGAAATTGAGGCATAAAAACTTCAAAGAATTCACATCTGAGAATTCAAATTCTTGATTTCAGGTCTTAAAGCATACAAATAAACAAAGCAGAATTTTACAGCCGAAACTTCATATTTTTTTGTTCAAAACTTCATATTGTTATCCATAAATTTCACTTAAATTGTAAAACCGGAAATCATAGCTCAGACTTCAGAACCTCTAAAAACTTCCTTGTTTTCTTACAACTGGAATTCCTCATCATCCTCAAGTCGTTCTTTGCTTCCAATTAGACATCACCCCAGACTCAATTCTCTCATCAACGAGAAGAAGAAGAAGCGAAAAAAGCAAAAAACAACCAAATTAGTCTCAAAACAAACTCCAAAAGAGAAGATAGATACATTTTTTGCCGGAGGGCTCCTCTATGTGCAATTATGCCACAACTTGTCTCTTTTTTCGCGCAAGCGAAAAAAAAAAAACTTTGTCGAAAGATGAGAACAAGGCTCGACACATATTAATTATTCGGAGAAAAGGAAGAAAAACTTGAGCAAAAAAAAAAAAAAAAAAAACAAACCTGCGGTGCGTGTAAATCAGCCAAAACTTGTTGCAATCGATCCTGATACAATATCAATGGCATTTCATGATGGTGGAAAAAGTAGATCATTGAGTGAAGAATGAAGGTGGCTGATGTCCATAGGGCTAGGCTACCATACTGTCCGCCGAATCGATATTGGTAGGCGTAGAAGAAGAATTGGTATACGTAGAAGAATCGGAGCCAAAAACGTTTGGAGACAGGCGAATGACAGCAAATCGCGTCGTATTGGTCGGCGACCCAGACAATCAGAATCACGTAGAATGCTGTTGTTGTGTCGTTGAACACTTCTGACATGATCGCTTCCATTCCTGGAAAACGTTGAAGTTGATTTAGATTTTTAAATTAAAAACGAATTATATTTCAGAGTTTTGACTGCAATATATATTTTCAAAGTTCTAGTTGTAACCATAAAACAACCAGAAACTGGAAAAACCAGGTTAAAATTTTATAAATATTTTTTTTTGACTATTTTCAGGTTTAAATTTTTGATTTTGGTTGGATTTAGGTCGGGTATCGTCACTTTTTTCTACTAATTGTTCCAAAATTAAAACCTGAAACTAAAAAAATAAAACATTTGGCTTCCAAACCTGAATGTTGACTCTTAATTTAGGCTTTCCTGGTTTTTAAAGTTCATGTTAATACTTGAGGCGAAATTCTGTTGAATTTAATCCGAATTTCAATTTTCAAAGTCAAGGCTTGAAAAATGAACTTTCCACTCCTAATACGGTTTAGTAACTATGAAAACTCGAAAAATCAGAATTTAAATCTGATTTTCAGCTACAATTAAAAATTTGCGATCTGAATGTGGCTAAAATTTGATATGTTAAACTATAGGCTAGTTTTTCAGGTACCGGTATTTTTGAATTTTCAGTTCTTAGGATTCATTTTCAATTATTTTTCTATTATTTTCAGCAAAAATTACAGTTTTTTTTTAAAATTCAGTTCTATTCTATTTAAAGATTTTCTACAATTCTAAATGATAATCCACTCACCAACCAACGCCAAAATAACCGTAAAAATCGGCGCAACCGGAAAATACAATGGCTGTTGTAACTCGAACATGTGCAACAAATCAATAATGAACACGAATATTTGATGGTGTGAGAATCGAAGAAGCATAGATATGGCAAAGGTCTAAAGGATAGATCTAATTCTCAGGGGTTTTTCAGAAAAAAAAAACTCACAAAAATGAGCATTAAAATGGCCGCTGTTATATAACTAGTTTTCCCAAGAACATTAGCCACTAGGTGATAATGTTCATGTGTTTGAAGATCGTGTAAATATCCCATACTGTTGGATTCAGTATCAGTTGAAGCATTGATAGCTTTAGCTCGCAGAGCAGAAATAATCGCGTCTTCATAGCCGATGAAGGCGTTCATCATTATTCGAGATACTTTGTCGCCAAAGCACTTGGACTTGGAATCGATCTGAAATAGGAGAACATTTGAGATAAGCTCAATATTTTTAGGTGCTCACCCTGATCCAATAGGTTGGAATGTCATGTTTCTCTCGGAATGCTGGTGGGAGTCGGAGAACACCATAAAGTTGAGCATATTCTACACGATACACGTATTCGTAATCATGATGGATTGCTAGAAAAATTCGACACTTTTAATTTTTTTTTGCAGTTTGAACCAAACTTTAGAAGCAAATAAATATATTTGAAAAATCGATTCACCAATTTTTGTGGGAAAAATTAGTGAAACAGAACGTTTATTATGACATTGAATTATATTTTTGCTAGAGCCTGATTTTGGAGATTTTTGACTGTTTCTAAAAGTTGATACTTTGATAGGCTTGTTTCCTTTCAGATAAACTATAAGTATTACATAACAGAAGGCTTGAGAATTCGTGAAATTGTCTGTTCCTGACATTGAGAGAAGTCTACCATGAATATTTGTAGAAATTTAAACGGAAAAATCTGAAACTGAATGTAGAATTGTCTATCTTTCGTCATTCTTATCGAAATTTAACTTTTTTTTGCAGTCTAAACTAAACTTTAGAAGCCACTATATATTCGAAAAATCGATTCACTAATTTTTGTGGGAAAAGTTATTGAAACAGCAAGTTTATTTTGATATTGAATTATATTTTTGCTAGAGCCTGACTTTGGAGATTTTGACAGTTTCTAAAAATTGATACTTCAATAGGCTTGTTTCCTTTCAGATAAAATATAAGTAAAGCATAATAGAAGGCTTGTGAAATTGACTGTTCCTGACATTGAGAGACGTCTACCATGAATAATTGTAGGAAATTTAAACGTAAAAATCTGAAATTGAAAGTAGAATTATTTATATTCCGTCATTTTTGTCGAAATTTAACTACTTATGAAATAAAAACTGGAAAATTTTTATTTTTTGCAGTCTAAACTAAACTTCAGAAGCAAAAAAATCGATTCACTAATTTCTGTGGGAAAAATTATGAACGCTTATTTTGATATTGAATAATATTTTTGCTAGAGCCTGATTTTGGACATTTTGACAGTTTCTAAAAATTGATACTTTGATAGGCTTGTTTCCTTTCAGATAAAATATAAGTATTACATAATAGAAGACTTTAGAATTTGGGAAATTGATTGTTCCTGACATTGAGAGAAGTCTACCATGAATAATTGTAGGAAATTTAAACGTAAAAATCTGAAATTGAAAGTAGAATTGTCTATATTTCGTCATTCTTACCGAAATTCAACTTTTTATTCATTTTTTTTGCAGTCTAAACTAAACTTTAGAAGCCAGTATATATTTGAAAAATCGATTCACTAATTTTTGTGAGAAAAATTGTTGTAACAGAACGCTTATTTTCATTTTATCGACTATTTGCTATATTTTTGAAGATAGTTTTAGCTGGTGCCCGATTTTGGTTTCTTATGAATTATTTGCAGTTTATTTTTAAATTGAATATGGTAGGAATTTATATAACAAACTAGGAGGCTTAATAATTTGTGAAAATAGCCTTTCCTGACATTGAGATAAGTTTTTCATGAATAATTGTGGAAAATTAAAAAATAAATCAAAAAATTATAGTAGAAGGGTTTATATTTCGTCATTCTTGTCGAAATTTTTTTATATATTAGTTAAAATTTAATAAACACTCACTATACCGCCGTTTGAATTCAGATCTCCATGAATACATCGCATCGGCTTCTAATGGATCATCAATTCGATTTGGTTGCTCCTCCTCTTCTTCATCATCATGTAAATTCATGGTGAGCAACGCCACTGGTGCGCGAGTGAAGTAGCTAAGGAGACCTGCTCCATCTGGTAACGTCTTGACCGCATATTTATTCCTGTGATCGATGGCGATTTGTTTGGCAGCATCGCGAATTCCTTGCGCGCGAATCTCCGCCGGCACAACTCTTGGTCCGATCTTGAAAATATCGGCGACTCGCAGTCTACAAACACCCGATGATCGATCGCGCACATAGTTTCTGATGTATTTCTCCTCTTCTTCCAGCATTTTCAGATTTTTGACAACTTCCACCCGTACAACACCATCTCTCATCCATTCTTTTTTGACGTCATCCAAGCAAGATGAGTGGGTTCGAGTAAATTTGATATGAACAAATAATAATGAGCAGAGTAATATTAGAGCTACGAATAAAATCACACTTTCAATTAACCTTCTTATCGTCAAGTTCACTTTTGTGCTATATTTGATTGCTATCCTCACCAACATTGCATGGAAAAGTCGGTCTCTAAAAACGTCGTCTATCAAAAAATCATGTGATGATTAAAATCATACCTGACATTCCCAAACTGATTTTGAGCATTTTGCTGATTTTGCGCGGCGTTATTCAAGTTGTTATTCATTATATTTGGCGGTTGCTGTGGAGGAATCTGAACCAACCAACTAATTTTTCTCCCCAGAGATTTTATTAATTAAAAAATACCGGTCTATCAGCTATCTCTACATTTCCCACTTGATTCTCCGGTCCAATAGGTAAATTGACATCAATATTTACTTCCAAATCATGTTCATCGTTCATCTTTGAGCATTTTATGTGTTTTCTCAGCGAAAAACAAAAATAAAAATGAAAAAATAAAAATAAATGCGCGTCAAATGAAATGCCTTGTCCGCATTCGGTGTATACACGCCCTCCGGCAATTTGAAATCTTGTTTTTTTTTCACTTTTATTTTTTTCGCTTTTCGCTTTTCTCTTGTTTTTCTTTTTCAAAAAACTCATTTATTCGACCACATTATATTTATAAGAAAGTGAAGTTCACTGTGCTTAGCACAAAAACAATTGAAAAAAAAATAATATAGCTCTTAGGGTCTCGACTGGAATGAATGCAACTGGGGATTACATTGAAGAAAGAATAAAGCTAAAGGTATGATTCAAAACGCGGTTTGCTCGATTGAATTATTGTGTTCCCGCCGCTTCGATGAATTTCATCTCTTCTCCATTTTGATGAGCAGCTCGATTTGGCGGCTCGAACGAGCCATCCATGTTGAGCCCTTTTCGAAGTCTCTGAAAATTTTTACATTCCTGGTGTATTATATTTTTTTTTTAAAGAAATGTGTACCTCTTTAAAGGTGAGATGTTTATTAGTGAATAGAAGGTAGTAAAGAGCATATCCGGGGATGACAATCATCGAGCATGATGATAAGAACCAGCCAAACGCATTAGCCCAAACTGGATAATCCTCTCCTGTTGGATACTTGACTGGATGATAATAGACAATCGAGAAGACGAAAAGGACCAAGCTTGTTAAAGGAGCACAACCCTTCCAAACCCAGTTGAAAAATGGGGGAAGTGTGATGCCGGTCATCTCCTTCAACGCTCCTCTGATTTTGTCAGCACCAAATCCGTAGGCCAACCCGACAACTTCGAAGAAGACAACGAAAAGAAGAGCATAGCCAGATGCTCCATAGTTGTCGAACAGTTGGAGCCAATGAGAGCCAGACTGTAAAAAAGTGTTTATTTTCGACTAGAGGTCATTTTTTTGGCCACCGTTTAAAACTGATAAATCAGCAGTTTTTGATGATAAGAAATTGCGAAGAAAACTTGAAAACATCATTAGCGGAGGGCAGCAGAAAAAGAACGGTTGGGAAATTTTTTGAGAAGAAGATGAAAAATGAGGGGTAACATTTTTGACACGTGGATTTTTCGTGATAAATTTGAAAATTGACACGTGGTTTTTTTGTGAATACGTTTTAAAAACTCGATTTTTGCCACGTGGAAGTTTTGAGACAAAATGTGTGGATGCTTTTGAAGGAACATATCACTTCAAAAAAATACCGTGCGGATTTAAAGGAGCATACTCATACAAAGATTGAACATCGTACTTTTTGAAGGAAACTGTTGAAAAGTTGAATACTCTAATGATTTAAAGGAACATGTCGACACAAAAATAAATACCGTACTAGTTTAAAGGAACGTGCCGAGTTAAAATTCTAATAGCTTTATGTTTAAAGGAACATGTCGATTTAAAATTTGAATATCGTACTATTTAAAGGAACATGTCGACGCAAAAACAAAAACCCTACTGTTTAAAGGAACATTACGAGTTAAAATTTGAATATCGTACTATTTAAAGGAACATGCTCATTTATCTAAAAAAAAAAGAAGACCGTACTGTTTAAAGGAACATGTCGATTTAAAAATTGAATATCGTTCGGTTTAAAGGAACATGTCGATGTAAAATTTGAATATCGTACTATTTAAAGGAACATGTCGACGCAAAAATAAAAACCCTACTGTTTAAAGGAACATGACGAGTTAAAATTTGAATATCGTACTATTTAAAGGAACATGTTCGCCTAAAAAATAAATATCGTACTGTTCAAAGGAGCATGCCGATAATATCGAAAATTCGACATGCGCCTATAAACAATACGATATTTTTCATCACATGTTTCTTCAAATGGTACTGTATTCAGGATACGGTTTTTGGTTTTTTTTTGTCGCGAAAAATTGAATTTTTCACCCCCATAACTCACATGTGTGACCATCGGTATACCCAGCAAAAAGAAGAACAAACACGTGATGCCCAACGACAACTTCTTATGCCGTCTCAAAATCGGAAACGCATCCTCCAACGCTGTGAACAATCCCTCAACCATACACACTTGACTATCCAATCCCAAAATTGTGATCATCAAAAAGAAAAGGACTGCGAAGACCTGTTTCATTGGCAGGTTAGTGGCCACTTCCGGATATGCCAAGAAAGCTAAGCCAACTCCAGGTTTCACGATATCTTCAATGCTCTTATTTGCCACGTGGGACATGTAGCCGAGAATGGAGAAGACTGCAAAACCAGCCACGATTGATGTAGAGCCATTGATAAAGCACATAGTTATCGCATCTTTGAAGCAATTGTGGTTGAACTTGTTGTGTGAGCCAAGAGCAATTAATGCACCAAACCCTACACCATATGAATAGAACACCTGGGTGCCTGCATCCTTCCAAACCGCCGTGTCTGCCAGTCGAGTCATATTCGGTTTTAGGTAGAAATAAATTCCAGTAGATGCTCCGGGCAAGGTGAGACCGCGGACAAGAAGGATGAAGATGAGGAAGTAGGGGAATAGCGCACAGAAGTAGACAAACTGGAAAACTTATTTTATTTTTAGGCCCCTTTTTCATCCCGAAAACTTTTTTTCGTCACCTCAAGATCAAGATGTTTGTGCTTCACACGTGATCAAAAACGAGGGTAAATAAAAAATGAACGCATCAAAGACCAGTTTGAAGTAGAAAACCGAGAATAGGTAGTTCAATAGGACCAGGTATATGGTTTTGGGCCAAACTAGGCCGTCAATGGAATGAGGAATAGGCCATGAGAAAGGGTCAGAGATGCTCCTGAGCTTGATATTCAGATTTTCAAGACGTAAGGTTTAATCTCATTTTAAGTTTTGAAACAGTGATTGTAAAGTGGGCAAATTTGAGAGTGTAGATTTTAGGTCAAGCCTAGTAGATTTCAGTTTAGGCTTAGACCAAGTCCACTATTAGGCTTTAGACCTAGACCAAGCCTAATATTAGGCTCAGTTTGAAGCCTTCAATTAGGCCTAGTCTTATAAAGAGGCATAAGTTTTTAGACCAAGCCCACTATCAGACCTTAGATCTAGGCCAAGCCTATTATCATTTCTTAGATCTAGAAGAAGCTTAACATCAGGTCTTAGACGTAGACCAAATCTAGTATCAGGCCTAACACCTAGGTTAAGCCTAATATTAGGCTCAGCTTGAAGCCTTTAATTAGGCCTAATCTTATGGAGAGACCTAGGTTTTTAGACCAAACCTAGTTTCAGGCCTTACACCTAGACAAAGCCTAATATCAGGCCTAACACCTAGACCAAGCCTAATATTAGGCTCAGCTTGAAGCCTTCAATTAGGCATAGTCTTATGGAGAGTCCTAGGTTCTAAGACCAAGCCTAGTATCAAGCGGTAGACCTAGACAAAGCCTAGTATCAAACCAAGCCTAGTATCAAGCCTTAGACCTAGACAAAGCCTAGTATCAAGCCGTAGACCTAGACAAAGCCTAGTATCAAACCAAGCCTAGTATCAAGCCTTAGACCTAGACAAAGCCTAGTATCAAGCCGTAGACCTAGACAAAGCCTAGTATCAAACCAAGCCTAGTATCAAGCCTTAGACCTAGACCAAGCCTAGTATCAAGCCGTAGACCTCGACCAGCCTAATATAAAGCCTTAGACCTAGACCATGCCTAATATCATGCCTGGTTCAAAGACCTAGACCATGCCTAATACCATGCCTTACACCTAGACCAACAAAACTATCCCAAGATATAAGCCAATCTTGTAATCTTGAGTTTCGCCTCTAGCTTCTTGGACAAAGCCTGATAGATCTCAGTTCAAGCCTATCCGTGGTTAGCCCAAGAGGCTAAGCCAACCCCCCTTCGCTTACTAACCTTTCTAGCCTGTGTGATACCTTTCCACAATGCAAAATAGACAATCAACCACGCGGCCGCCATGATGAAAAACAACTCCCATTGAATCCCCCCAAAATTATCGATCGATCCGGTATCCTGAAGCACACGATTCTCCCAAAACTGCTCCACTGATGTCTGTGTCTTTGGGAATGCTCGTTTGATCGCCTCAAGTTCGATAGAGGTTTCCTTTCCAGTGAGACACGAACCATCGTTCCAATAATTGGTACAAGTTTCCCATGGGAAAACGGAGCTGAACGAGGAGATCATATAGAACATGGCCCACGCGACAATGACACAGAAGTAGGCGATGCACATGAACGCGATGACGACATTCCCGATGCCGACACCTCGGAACAGCGGGCACATTAGCCACATTTCCATGGCGCCTTTTTGAAGGTATTGACCGATGGTGACTTCCATGATGAAGATCGGGACGGCTGCTAGGCAGAAGAAGATGGCGTAGACGACGAGGAATGAGCCGCCGCCGTTGCGGTAGCAGAGGTAGGGAAAGCGCCAGACGTTTCCCAGGCCGACGGCGTACGCTATCATTGACATGAGGAAGTCGAATTTGCCTGTCCATTGACCGCTGGAAATTGGGTTTTTTTCTTTCGACGAAATATTGGATGATTTTTTCTGCGTCTCTCTAAATCATACACTCTCTCACTTTCTTCACAGCGAGAGAGTTTGAGGTTTTGAGATACGCAGAGAAAACTAGGTCACGTGAGAGATAAGAAAATAGTGAGTGTTTTAGAGAGACGCAGAGAAAACTAGGTCACGTGAGAGATTGGAAAATAGTGGGTATTTTAGAGAGACGCAGAGAAAACTAGGTCACGTGAGAGATAGGAAAATAGTGAGTGTTTTAGAGATACGCAGAGATATTCACGTTTTTATGTTGAATGTGGATTCTGATTGCGGGATTCTGGATTTTGGATTCTCAATTCTAGATTCTAGATTCTATATTCCGGGCTCTGGATCATGGATTCTGAATCATGGAGTCTAGATTCTATATTCTGGATTCATGCT
Organism: Caenorhabditis sp. 38 MB-2015; assembly: GCA_900536415.3. Lineage (NCBI taxonomy): Eukaryota > Metazoa > Nematoda > Chromadorea > Rhabditida > Rhabditidae > Caenorhabditis > Caenorhabditis quiockensis. The sequence goes on from LR549858.1 coordinate 56,232, forward strand.
AAGTTTCTTGATATCCTAGTGGATAAGGTGTTTGTCTACAAATCTAGAAGACACAGGTTCAAACCCCAGCTAGGCTTCATAGCTTTAATGGTAACCTAGATAGTCTAATGGTTAACATGTTCGTCTACCAATCTAAAGGTGCCGGGTTCGACTCCCCGCCTGCGCAACTCACCGATCCGGTTCGGCATGCGGATCCGGTTGATCCGCTCGCGTCTCATCCGTCGCCAACGGCACATGATCATTGGTCTTGGTAACGGCCCCCATCTGAAAATTATTATTATTATGATTTTTATTTTGAGGACAAGACACAACATCATCATTAAATCGAAAGTAACAAGTCATGTTGTTGTTTTGTGGTGAAGAAGGAGAAGGAGGAGGAGTTCCGGTTTTCAAGAAATTCATGTTAGTTTTGGTAAAAAGAGGGCAAAAAACAAACAGAACATCAATGAAAAGGTATCATGTTTGCGTTGGAAAAAAAACACATAGTAACTGAAAATAGATTCCTTTTTCTTATTTTTGAATAAGAAAAAGGTTCTTCCTTCTCCGATAGCTAAGTGGATAACACGTCCGCCTATAAGCAAGAAGGCTAAGGGATCGATCCCCCTAGTGGCAAAATATTTTTTTCATGAACAAAAAAATTTTTTTTTTGCGAAACAAAACATGTACATAAATAGGGATTATTATTGTACACACACATTTTGTACATCAACAAGTCAATTTGTCAAAATTAAAATGTCATGGTCTGGTGAAAAATATTATACTATACAGAATGTATAAAAATCAGCCAGGTGTGAGCACATCTGGGCTCAATCTCATTCTCATTCTCATTTTCAAAAAGTTCAATCAAGATTTATGAGGTTTTTATTCACCTCAGGCGGTGGCAGAATAAGTCAAATTGAGAATATATATGACCTTCAGATGAAGAGAGGAGGTATTTTGATATTTTGTTTTTTAATCGGGTCATCATCATCTCTTGAGAAATGTTTGATTTTTCATATTTGAAAAGTAAAGGTCATGTTCTTTTGAACCGAAAAATTTGAAAAAAAAAAAAGTAAATTGTCAAGGTGTGTTACTTGAGAGAATAGAACTTGTGTCAAGGCGTTGCTGCTTGACAGGATAGAAAAGTGGTCAAGACGTGGATGCTTGACAGGGCAGATCTCGTGTTAAGGTGTGGCTGCTTGACAGAAGATCTTGTGTCTAGGCGTGGTTGCTTGACAATAGTTTTATTGTCAAGGCGAGGTACTTGAGAGAACAGATCTTGTGTCAAGGCGTGGTTGCTTGACAAGAGATTTACTGTCAAGGCGAGGTAGCTTGAAATAAAATTTTTAGTCAAGGAGTGGATGCTTGACACGCGATTCTTTGTCAAGGGTTAGCTGCTTGACATAAGATCTTGTGACTAGGCGTGGTTACTTGCTTTACAGGACCTATCTTGTCTTAAGGCGTGGTTACTTTACAGCATCTTTTATGTCAAAGCGGGGCTGCTTGACATGGTAATTACTGCCAAGAAGTGGTTGCTTGACACCCCATTTTCCGTCAATTCATGGTTTGCTTGACAGGACATAGCTTCTGTCAAGGCGAGGTTGCTTGACAGGACATATCGTGTTTCAAGGTGAGGTTGCTTGACATAAGATCTTTGGTCAAGGCGTTGCTGCTTGACAGAAAAGGGTCTTCTATACACTATTAGAAACCTACAAAAAAAAATAATAAAATTTTTAAAGGCACATTACAGTCCCCACGTGGAAAAAAACCCCCGAAAAAATTTGTTTATTGACTAATCAGCTTGTCAATCATCATTTTAGTTGTTGCGAAAAAACACACCTAACGTGTGTGTGTTTTAACAACAATCAATCTAGGCTAAAAATCACATTTTTTGAGAAAAAATAGTGTTTTTTCACTTGTCTGCCACCCCCTAATGGAACCTGTATTTGGTAGGTTGGATGATGACTAAAACAACTACTCCTACTTGTGGTAGTACTACTATTACCACTAATAAAGGTGACAAACAAAAAAAAACATTTTTTTTGTGTTGTCAAATTTTGTTGCGAAAGTACATAATTTGGGGGAGTGAGAGAGGGAGCGAGCGAAAGTTTGATCGGTTTTCGATATATATCGGACACGGACAGGGTTAGGGATTACTGTACTATTTAAAGGAACATTATGATTGTGAGGAAATTAGAGGGAACAAAAATAATAGCAGCACATGTTTTTCGTTTTCATGTGATCGAAGGGAGAGGAATTGCTGGTAATTAGGGCATGGGACACAAAAATTGAGAAGGTTGTTGTTTGTTTGTTATGATAGGAGAAATGGAGGCTCTAGATGTGGTTGCTTGACAAGAGGCTTACTGTCAAGGCGGGCGTGCTTGACACAAGATTCAGTGTCAAGGCGCGGTTGCTTGACACGAGACAATCTGTCTAGACGTGCTTGCTTGACGCGAGGTCAGCTATTCATATACCATTCGATTTAGAATTTCACGCTCTTTCTAATGGTGAAAACAAAATTGAAAAATATCAGAAACTACCGAAGTTATAGTCGTATACATTAGACGCATAGTAACCTACAAAACCCGTAAGTTGTCGGTTACAAAAAGATGAACTCTTGACACCAAAAATTATGTTCTATATACTAAACTGCTCCAAATTTTACGCTCTTTCTGACGGTAAAAATAAAATTCAAAAATATTGGAAACTAAGAAAGTTATAGTCATATACATCAGACGCATAGTAACTTACAAAACCCGTTAGTTGTCGGTTACAAAAAGATGAACTCTTGACTCCAAAAATTATGTTCTACATACCAAAATAATCCAAATTTTACGTTCTTTCTGATGGTCAAAACAAAATTGAAAAATATTGAGAACTAAGAAAGTTATGGTCATATACATGAGACACATAGTAACTTACAAAACCCGTTAGTTGTCGGTTACAAAAAGATGAACTCTTGACTCCAAAAATTATGTTCTATATACTAAACTTCTCCAAATTTTACGCTCTTTCTAATGGAGAAAACGGATTTCAAAAATATTGAAAACTAAGAAAGTTATGGTCATATACATCAGACGCATAGTAACCTACAAAACCCGTAAGTTGTCGGCTGACAAACAGTCTGGCTTCTGGCTGAAAATTGTATGTTTCATATACCAAAATTCTCCAAATTTTACACTCTTTCTAATGAAAAAAACAGAATTAAAAAATATTGAGAACTAAGAAAGTTATGGTCATATACATCAGACGCATAGTAACCTACAAAACCAGTGTTATATATCATTTTGTTCTAATTCTCAAGCTTCAAATATCTATCAGTATTATCATATCACTAGAACACATAGCAACCTCCAAAACCCGCAAAACATCTGCCACAAAATCGATCAGGCTTCTCTTGATTTATAGACCTCCAATCAACAAGGAAGGGAAAAAAAACAAACTTTACTTGTTGTTGAAAAAAAAACCATAAAAATCTCAACGATAACATACATGTGATTGAATATTTGCCGCATTTTTTCTTGGGACGTGCAAAATCTAATTAAATGCCCTTGAAGGACCCTCAAAAAATAGGAGAAAAAATAAAAATAATGGAAAAATAGGATGGCTGACAGGTGTTTGCTCCCTCCAGGAGACAACAAACAATTTCAGTTATTTGCTGACTGGAAATGAAGGAGAAGACAGACGCGATGCCTTATCTAATCATAATAATAACACAATAGACATTGATTTTGTGAAGAAGTGGAAGTGAGAGAGTGTGAAAATGATGAACACTTGATGTGACCTTGAATTCGTTTTATTTTTTTTATATTTTTTTTTTCGCGTTGTTGTGTGTGTGTAAAAATGTACATACAAACATTGCAAAAATTAATGACTTAGTTTCCACGAGACACGATTTTTGTTGTGACCGCCCTCCTCAGTTCGACACTCCTTCTCCAAATTCAACGGAAGGAATTTGACACTTCGCTGCTGGAACAGTTTCAGCGAGCAGAATTCGCTGTTTTGGGGACAGCCTTTGGCCAAGTGGGTGATGACGTGGTAGGTGTGGTGGAAGGCGCTGTGGAAGAGCACTCGGACGGCTGGCCCCGTTTTTTCGAGGTTCCAGAGTTCGACGGCGACTGAGGCGGTGTAGTGGGGCATGCCGCCGACGATCACTTTTTCTTCGTCGCCGAAGGTGGTGAGGAAGGCGTAGACGGTGGTGTCGTGCTGGAAGAATGGGAATATTTGGAGTGAAATTGATTTTTGGGGGGGTTTTGATTGGAAAATTGCACCGGATTCTGAAGAATCGAAGCTGTATTCAGAGTATTGAGAGCCAGAATCAGACTGTTAAGAACTTGACGTGGTCACTAGACACGAAATTTGCTGCCAAGGCGTGGATGCTTGACACGAAATATCCTGTCTTGGAGTGGTCACTTGACACGAGGTTCATTATCAAGGCGTGGCTGCTTAGCAAGAGTCTTTCTGTCAAGGCGTGGTCACTTGACACAAGATTGGCTGTCAAGGTGAGGTTGCTTGACATAAGATTCATTATCAAGGCGTGGTTGCTTGACATAAGACATCCTGTCAAGGCGCGGTTACTGAACAGATCTTAGACACCTTTTTTTGGTACCGATACATATTTTGGACAAAATTTGAGGTGTATTTTTGTTTGTAGATTTTCGATATACATATTTTAGGTACATTTTCTGGTTATTTTTTTTGAAAATGACTATACTATAGTTCATTAATACTCACCGCTGAATAAGCATGATACTTCAGTTTCGAAATCCATAAACATTCCTCTCCTCGATTCCCCTTCTTCAAACAATCTAGCTTCAAATTCATCTTATCGATCATTGTCTTCAACAAAGGTCCTCCTCTAAGCCGAATCAGCTCTGGCACATATGGATCACCAATTCCAAAAAGGAACCGGGTCGAGACCTGCGACAGGTTCCTCAACTTGGCCTCCACCTCATCAGTAATCCATGCAGGTTGCGACAAGTTATAGAGCTTCTCAATGTAATGCACATCATTGATAATGTATACCTCATTCATCTTCACAGTTTTGCCGGTTTTTTCAGAGAGAAAGTCCAAAAACTTCTGATTCTCGGAGACGAAATTCTTCCACCCTGCGCCATTGTAGATCTGCTCGGTGAGCTCGTCAGCTCTGGGACATGGTGCAAAAACATTGCCAATCGGGTCATCGTTCTCGGCCACCGTGTGCACTGGAATTGGTGTCCATCCTAGGGGCCAACCAGATCTATCAGGGTAATCTTGTCCAGCTCGACCATTTTCAAACATCCCTGCTAGATTTGACAAAGCTGAGATGAGGGTTCGATTGACATCTGTTGATCGAATGTAGACCTCCTTGGCATTGTATGTTGGGCTGAGCAACGGGCGAGAAGAGTTGACGTATTTCTTGTAGAGCAGTTTGCCGAGAGCGTATTGTTGACGCATGCCGAGTTGGGTGAGCTCGCCCCAGCCGTTTGGCCAGGCGGATTCGGAATGCGCGTCGGTGGGGTAGTTGTTGACGGGCGCGCGATCGCCATGACGCCAGACCTGGAAATGTGGATTTGGGGTGGGATTCAGAATGTTTGAGGTTTTATTCAGAAGATTGTGACACTGGTTCTCAATAATCGGGGTCGGATTTAGAATTAGATTCATAATATTCAGAATCTGTTTTAGGACAATCTAGGCCGGATTCAGAATATTCAACGCCGGATTCAGAATCTTCAGAAGCCGATTCAGAATATTCAACGTCTGATTTAGATTATTCAGAAACTGATTCAGAATATTCTAGGATGGATTCAGAATATTCTAAACAGGATTCATAATATTCAGTGTCGGATTCAGAATTATCAAGGACGGATTCAGAAATATCAGGGTTGGATTCAGAATCTCCAAGGTCGGATTCAGAATATTCTAAACAGAATTCAGAAAATTCGGAATCTCAATTCAGATTATTCAGAAGCGAATTCAGAATATTTGAGGCCAAATTCATAATACTCAGGGTAGGATTCAGAATCTTCAGTAGCCGATTCAGAGAATTCAGATTCGGATTCAGAATATTCAAGGTCTGACTTAGATTATTCAGAAACTGATTCAGAATATTCTAGGATGGATTCAGAATATTCTAAACAGGATTCATAATATTCAAAGTCGGATTCAGAAATATCAGGGTTGGATTCAGAATCTCCAAGGTCGGATTCAGAATATTCTAAACAGAATTCAGAAAATTCGGAATCTCAATTCAGATTATTCAGAAGCGAATTCAGAATATTTGAGGCCAAATTCATAATACTCAGGGTAGGATTCAGAATATTCAGTATCGGAATCAAAATTATCAAAGACGGATTCAGAATCATCAGAAGCCAATTCAGAAAATTCAGATTCGGATTCAGAATATTCAAGGTCTGACTCATATCATTCAGAAGCTGATTCAGAATTTTCTAGATCGGATTTAGAATATTCATTAACGGATTCAGAATATTTGTATGTTCAAGGCTGGATTCAGAAATATCATGGTTGGATTCAGAATATTCAAAGCCGGATTCAGAATATTCTAGATCGGATTCGGAATATTCAAAATCAGATTTAGAGAATTCAGAGTCGGATTCAGAATATTCTAAACAGAATTCAGAATATTTATAGGCGGATTCAGAATATTTGTATGTTCAAGGCTGGATTCAGAAATATCAGGGTTGGATTCAGAATCTTCAAAGCATGATTCATACTATTCTAAACAGGATTCAGAATGTTCAAGACAGGATTCAGAATATTCTCAGTCCGATTCAGGACCCACTCACCACTTGTGACATGAGCAATTGATCACCATCCTGAATCTCCGAGTGCTTCAATGGCCGTGGATCATAAACGGGCACATCCTTCTCCGCGCGAATCACCTGCTCATCAGCGTGCTCTTCCGCCGAGCATCCAGCTCCAAACAAAAATAACAACAAGATTATCGATCGATACATTGTCTCCTGTTGAGGAAGGACAAATGGAACGATGAATGCAAGAAAAAGTGGTCAGATAAAAAGGTCAGCCAGGATATTACAACGAACAATGCACAAAATTGTCATTTTTCAAAAATCGGGGAGAATGATAAAAGATAAGAGATACCAGAGAGAACATAGAAAAAATTCATTTTTCTTCGAAAAAAGAAAAAATCATTTAGCTTCACACTCCTTCACAATATCTTTAGGAAGGAATGGCGCACTTCGTTGGGTGAACACGTCTAGCGGGCAGAGTGGGGAGTTCTCCGGGCACCCGCTGATCATGTGGGTGATTGGGGTGTCGCCGAAGAGCATTTTGACATGAGGTACTTTTTTGAGCATCCAGAGCTCTATGGCGAGGGTGGAGCAATAGGGTGGATAGTCGTTGTTCATTAGCTTTTCCGGGTCGCCGAGGGTGGCGAGGAGGGCGTAGATTGTGGTGTCGTGCTGGAAAAAAAATATTAATTGTCAAGGAGTGATTGCTTGACACGAGATGTCCTGTCAAGGCGCGGTTGCTTGACATGAAATATATTGTCAAGTAGTGGCTGCTTGACAAGATATGTTCGGTCAAGGCGTGCCCAGGCTACCCAGGCTACCCAGGCTACCCAGGCTACCCAGGCTACCCAGGCTACCCAGGCTACCCAGGCTACCCAGGCTACCCAGGCTACCCAGGCTACCCAGGCTACCCAGGCGAGTTTTTTTGACGAGAAATATATCATTTTGTAGATCTCGACGTGCTGAACAAGAATATGTCCTCAATTTTGGTGTTCAACCTCCCTGAAGCTCAGAAATGAGCCCCGAAGTTTGCTCAGAAAAGGTCAATTTTTGAATTTTTGATTGAATGATTGCACTAAAGAGTTCTTTGAAAAAGTTTGACCTACAAAATTTTCTTCTTGTATTTTTAAACTCTTTAAAATCTCAAAAAAAAAAAAAAATGAATTCAGAGCCAAACTCACTCCTGAGAATGCATGGTACTTCAAATTCCCTATCCATCCACATTCCCTTCCACTCTCCCCATTCAAACACTCCATTTTCATCGTCATCCGCTCAATCATCGCGTTCAGAAGTCGTCCACCTCGCAAACGAATGAGCTCCGGCACATATGGCTCACCAACACCATTATCAAATCTGGTATCAATTCCAGAAAGATTTCTCAACTGCTCGCCAACTTGCTCAGTCAACCAATCGGGTTGCGATAAGTTATAAGACTTCTCTATCGAATATGTATCATGTAGATCAAAAATTTGCGAGATATCAATCGATTTGCCGGTCATATTAGTGAGAAATGAGAACAACTTCTGATTTTGCTCGACGACTTCCAGATGGTGAGAGCTGTTCTGAATGTCTAGGTCAAGCTGGTCGGCTCGTGGGCAAGGGGCGAAGATGTGAGATGTCTGGAAAAATATGAGGTTGAGGGAGGGGGTCTCCGAAGGAGATTTTGAGGTTTCACTCACATCATTATCCGCTACAATATGTACTGGGATTGGGGTCCATCCCTTGGGCCAGTTTTTAGTAAGACCAGAAGGACCTGGTACTCCCTCAAACATCCCCGCTAGATTGGCCAACGCTGACATCAATGTTCGATTCTTGTCGGTCGATTGAATGTAGACCTCCCGAGCATTGTACTTCGAGCTCAATAAAGATCCTACATAGCGTTGACGTAGCCGTTGGCCGAGCTCGAATTGATTGCGAATGCCAAGCTCGGTGAGCTCGCCGAACCCATTTGGCCAGGCGGTTTGATCGTGCACGTCGGTGGGGTAGTTTGAGACAGGCGCACGATCACCATGACGCCAGATCTGGGTATATACTTACAAGAAAAGGCCTCTGGATTTCAAGAATTTTTCTATGAAAAAAGTTGCACCAATTTCAAGAAATCGTAACTCAGCTCAAAATCGACAAAAAAGGGCGGTTAAAAAAGCATTTTGAAGATAAATATCTACATTTTCAGGATAGTTGGCGGGGGAGACCCCCGCCGACCCCCCTTTCGGAGGCCCTACGGGCCCCTACGGGTACCCAGGGGTTCCTAACTGACACAACACAAACCAGAAACTTCGAAATAAATCTATTCAAACTCTCGCATTTACACCCCTGGGTCTACTCACCACTTGCACCATAACCAACTCCCCTTTGGTGTCATCATCTTCACCATCCACCAATTGTATCAAATTCAAAAAAACCATAAGGAAAAGAAACAAAAAATCCATATTTCGAAAATGAACAATTTCATATTATTAGTTTTTTTCGTCATATTGTTTCGTATTTTAATTTAATTGTATTGTTTTTTGGAACTTTTTATTGATTTTTTTTTTGAAAAAAGTCTGTAAAATACCCCTAGACGAACACTATTCCCTAATCGAATTGAATTGAAATTAAATTGGATCAAGTTTTTTTTTTCATTCCCAGCCAATTAATTAAGCCTATGCAAATTTCCGATTCGAATAAAAAAATGAGTAATCTCATTCATTGTGGTTTGCCTGCGCAAAACTTGCGCAAAAGCGAAGGTCATAAATCTCGCGTACCGCGCACTTATTATTTATCCAGTACTATATCTCTCTATTTTTTTTTCTCACTTTTCGCATTCGTTATCATCATCGGAAGCAGCAGCAGTAGCAAGTAGCGGAAATGATCTTTTGGGGAAGGTGTGAACAAAGTTCGATTTTTGTGGGGAGATGTGGGCGCCCACCAACCATCCCAATAGGATAGTTGGCGGGGGAGACCCCCGCCGGCCCCCCTTTTGGGGTACCCTGCGGGTACCCAGGGGTACTCAGCTAACACAACACAAACCAGAACACACCTCTCTTTGTATCGTAATTCGATTAGGTCGGTTTTTTTTCATCATGCACTTTAAAGTGTTCACATCACACAAAATGACGTGGCGAGATGAGTAATGTTTTGTGGGAGGCTCTGAAGGGGCATCCGGGTAGGGGTGGGTAGTTTGGGGAGCCGCAGATACCCATACACCTGACCCAATGACCCTAGGTACCCACCCTACCCGACCAAACAATCCTAGGTACCCAGTTATTTCACCCAGATGACTCTAGGTAACCACCCATTCCATATAGCAACACTAGGTACCCAGCTACCCGTTACAATGACGCTAGGTACCCAGCTACCCGACCCAACGACCCTAGGTACCCGTCTACCCGTTCCGATGACCCAAGGTACCCAGATATTTCACTCAGATGACCCCAGGTATCCACCCATCTCATATAGCAACCCTGGGTACCTACCCACTTGATCCAGATTACCCGGTGTACCCACCCATTTGACCCAGTGACGCCAGATACCCACCCACTTGGCCTGATGGCCACATACACTCACCCATCTGATCTAACCAAGGTACCCACCCTACCCGACCAAACAACCCTAGGTGCCTACCTATCCGTTCCAGATGACCCAAGGTACCCATCTACCCGGTTCAATGACTCTAGGTACCCTGTTATTTCACCCAGATGACTCCAAGTACCCATCTACCCGTTACAATGACTCTTGGTACCCAGCTACCCAACCCAATGGCCCTACGTACCCTCCCACCCAATCTAGCTGCCCCAGGCACCCATCTACCCGATCCAATGACCCTAGGTACTCACCTACCCGTTATAATGACCCTAGGTACCTATCTACCCGTTACAATCACCCCTGGTACCCACTTACTCGTTATAATGACCCTAGGTACCCATCTACCCGATGCAGAGGTTCCAGGTACCCACCCATCTCATCTAGCAACCCAAGGCACTCACCCACTCAACCCAGAATACTCCATGTACTTACACCTACTTACACCAGCGTCCTCAGGCAACTACCCATCTCATCTAGCAACCCAAGGCACTCACCCACTCAACCCAGAATACTCCATGTACTTACACCTACTTACACCAGCGTCCTCAGGCAACTACCCATCTCATCTAGCAACCCAAGGCACTCACCCACTCAACCCAGAATACTCCATGTACTTACACCTACTTACACCAGCGTCCTCAGGCAACTACCCATCTCATCTAGCAATCCTAGGTACCCACCTACCCAGTTCAATAACCCAAGGCACTCACCCACCCCACCCAGATGGCCTCAGTCACCCACACACTTCACCCAGTGACCTCAGGCACCCACTCCACCCAGATGGCCTCAGTCACCCACACTCTTCACCCAGCAGTCCTGGATACCCACCCACCCGTTCCAGTGACCTCAGGTACCCACCCTACCCTTCTTAGGCACCCACCCTACCCATTCCAGACACCCATCCGACCCACCCACTCACAAACACACACACTCATTTTCATTTCAAAATCCACATTTGCACTTTCCACCTCATTTCTTCTTCTTCCCACCTCTCCCCCCCCCCCNTTGTTCCTTATTCATTGTGATGATTAGCCAAATCTTCTTCTATCCATTCCAACCTGACCCACTTCTACTTCTTCTTCTTCTTCCTTCCCACCGCCTGAATGTCTATTGGCATTATTATGTTATCATCTTTTTGTAGCATGCAAAAAAAAAAGAGAACGTTGTAATAACGGGGGGATGTCCTTTCTTTCCGGTGCGCGCAGAAAAAAAAACTTTTCTTTGTGTTTTTTTGTCTATCATTTACCCTCCACCCCCTATGTGTTCCTCATTTAAAGCATCAAAATTCAGCACTGTAAATAATACTACATCATGATTCGTCTACTACTACCACTTCTCCTCTCTCTGGTAACTTTGGCCACAAGCCGCGCACCCCCTCAAAACGAGGCTGATATCAACTTCAAGCACGGTATCGCCAAGTTCCTCTATCAGGGCGACATTGCGGTAAATCCGCGGAGGTTGCGTCGCAGTGTTGCGGCAATGTCGGATAGCTTCAAGTGGAAACTGCCGATGCCATACTCTTTCGACGAGCGATTTCGTAAGTTTTATGGGAGGGGGGAGGGGGTCGGCAAGGACTTCTCTAGCCTATTACCTTACTAGATATATCAGGGTTAGGGTAATACGTAAGGGAAGTTACCTACCGACCCCCTTCATCAAGTGGATGGGTCCTTGAGGGGGGCTTAGCTTGGCAAGGAATGGACGCTTGAGAGGGGCTTAACTTGGCAAGGAGCGGACGCTTGAGAGAGGCTTGACTCGGCAAGGAGTGGACGCTTGAGAGGGGACTTAACCGGGAAAGGAGCGAACACTTGAGAGATAGAAGACAGTTAGGAGCGAACGCTTGACAGAGGGGTTGAATTGGCAAGGAGCGGACGCTTGAGAGAGAGAGCTTAACCCGGCAAGGAGTGGACGCGAGAGCAAGAGACGACGTATAGGGAGCGGACGCTTTGAAAGGGGACTTAACTCGGCAAGGAGCGAACGCTTGAGAGATGCTTGACTCGGCAAGGAGCGGACGCTTGAGAGGAATTTAACTCGACAAGGAACGGACGCGAGACCCTTAGGACCTACCGGGCCATTTGAGACTTCCCCTGACCTCCATTTTCCAGCCAAACGTTCTAAGCTACGTGTCCTCGAAGCGATGCGATTCTGGAGCGAGAAAACGTGCATCACCTTCGAGGAGAACTCGCACGTCTACCCCCACGTCAACATCTTCGAAGGACCCGGTTGCTGGAGTTTTGTCGGAAGACAGCCAACATTACGTCAACAGTCCTTGTCATTGGAGCAAAGTTGCACCGATCATGTCTTTGTGGTCGCTCATGAGCTTGCTCACACTCTCGGATTCTATCATGAGCATTCGAGATCTGATCGGGATAAGTATATCGATATCGACTACTCGAATGTGAATCCTAACTTGACGTTCGCCTTCGCCAAGGAGTATGCCAACCAGGTGCCTAAAGAGAACTACCCCTACGAGTACGGTAGTGTAATGCATTATTCAGTCGACCAGTTTGCCACCGACACTCAACGCCCCGTGATCTACGCCAAACATCGGCAATACGCCCAATCGATGGGTAATCGTATGCGTGCCACGTTTCACGATATCACCCGGATGAATGCGCTTTACAATTGTCATGAGAGGTGTGCGAATACGGTGAATCGGTGTGCGCATGGGGGGTATCCGGCGCCGGCGGATTGCTCGCAATGCGTCTGTCCGGACGGGTTTGGTGGCCAGTATTGTGAGACGTTTGAGGCGGCGTCGATGGGACAAAGAGATAATCCGAGTTGCGGAGGGGAGTTGTATGTGAGTTGGGGGCTCTTTTTCACGATTGAGGGGTGCCTCAGCTTTCTGGAAAACTACAGTATACTACAGTAACCCAATCTAATAAGTATTATCAATCGAGCGCGTTTTGCTGATTGAAGTTTAGTTTGTATGAAGTTAGATTATCTTGAAATTTGTCATTCTGGGGGTAATTGGACCCGTAGAAATCGATTTTTGATATTAAAAATATACAAAAAATGTATCTTACTGTGAAAAAAACTAGATTATCAATAGAGCGCGTTTTGCTGATTGAAGTTTAGCTTGTATGAAGAGTGAGGTAGCTATAGCCATTGAATTTTGTCATAGACATGTTTTCTGGGGTAATTGGACCCGTAGAAACCGATTCTGACATTAAAAATCTCAGAAAAATGTATCTTACTGTAGAAAAAACATAATTATCAACAGAGCGCGTATTGTCGATTGCATTTTAGCTTGTATGAAGTTAAATTATCTTGAAATTTGCCATTCTGGGGGTAGTTTGACCCGTAGAATTCGATTTTTGACATTAAAAATACACAAAAAAATGTATTTTACTGTGAAAAAAACATGATTATCAATAGAGCGCGTTTTGCTGATTGAATTTTAGTTTGTATGAAGTTAAATTATCTTGAAATTTGCCATTCTGGGGGTAGTTTGACCCGTAGAATTCGATTTGTGACATTAAAAACTCCTCTACAGTACCCCTAGACCTCGAACCATACACTTTGCAGGCCGGTCATCATCCACAAAGCTTCTACGGCGCCGTACGAACTCGTGTCCACTCGAACGCCGTTCTCGCCTCCCCAGAGCACTGCTTTTGGCACATAAAGGTACGAAATCACTTGAAATGTTTATTTTTATCTATTCAAATTCATTCGGGCGGCGGTGGCGGTTGATTAATCACACTTCGCATCGACGTCGTCACCGCCGGCTCTTTTTTCTTGCCGCAAAGCACGGCGGTCGATTGACAAAATAGTAGTAGGAGCAAGAAGGTCGTGATTAGTGTTGTTAGCGCCATTTTCACAACGAAATAGAAATAGAGAACGAGACTCTTGTTGTTGCAAGAATTAAAAATCGAAAATGACCAATTTTCTCTTCTTTTTTCTTTTGGAAACGTGTACACAATCAAAAGCACTTTTTCTAGGCTGCCAAGGGCAAAAAAATCGAACTCCGCGTGAAAAGTATCATCTCCCCATGCTCCATGGCTTGCTCATTCAACGCCTTGGAGATGAAGCTCTCTAATTTCACCATGACTGGCTACAGGTATGTCTAAGCAAATGGAGAGGGCAGCGCACACAGCCTTGCATGGCGTAGGGGTAGAGTGCTGGCGTGGGGTGCGAGAGGTTGCGGGATCGATGCCGGCAGGTGGCGAATATTTTTTTGATTTTTCTTTTCTTTCAGATTCTGCTGCGATCAACATATCTACAACTCCCATGGTCATCCAAGACCATTCTTCAGTGAAGACAACCTCGCTGTCATCGGCGCCTTTGCTCGATATGATTATCTCAGCTTTGACATTGAGTTCAGAGCTGTTTAGATACCCCTCCCTCTAGTTTTATCTTATTTTCTTCATGACCTCAAAAATGCATCTCATCGATTTCCCCTTCAGTTCTTTCTCCACCCAAATTACACGTATTGTGCCACGCTTTATACATACATACATAAATACATTATCCAAAAATATGTTCAAAAATATTGAGAGGGCTCCGAAGAATTTTCTCGGGTGAGATCTTCTTATCCAAACTTGATGATGGCTCAATGAACGAGTCGAGGATATGGACGACACCATTGGATTGCACCAATTCGAGCTCTTCAATTTGCGCACCATTGATCTCCACGTTACCATCGTCATTGGTGAATGGTGTGAGAAGTTGTCCACCCAATGAGGTGTACATGGTTGCTCGCACTACTTTAGCTGATTTTTTGACATCAGATTCGCAGAGGATAGCTTAAAACAACTTATATGGACGCTTCTTTCGGGACCCTGTAACTCACAATTCACAACATGACGCTTAACAAACTCCAAAGCACTCTTCTCAGTTCTCATGATCTTCTTCACCTCATTCGCCGAAAATGCATCATCCACCGGAGCAAACACAGTAACCCTATCATTCTCCCCAATAGTATAGTTAGATTTCTCCCAAATTTTGGAGAACATGCTCAATTCTTTTCGAGCATTAATGAATTGCTCAACAGTCTTATTGACTTTGGGAAGGGGCTTGTCAAGGAAATGAATAATAGCTTTGCAAGATTGAATCGAGGTGGCGGTGAATTTGGAGCAACCTAGGCGAATGTTCTTGGAAAGAGAAGCAGATGAGGCTCGGATGGAGAAGAGTTGTGAGCGATCATCAGACGATGAGACGGTGAATATCTGTAAATACATGATTCTATCATAGTTTTTGAGGGTTTCCGAGGGTACCATTAAAATCAGCGTGTTTTTTTAGTCTGGAAGACGAATCAAGTGGGTAATATAGTTCTAATTGTTTTTCTGAGAACTTTTCTACTTTTTCTAGTTAATACAGTTAAAAATGTGAAATTCTCCGAATTTTACGGATATTTCAATTGTATATATATATTTTTTTTTTCAGCTATGACTCCGCGGTCACATTGACATCAGATGTATAGGTAACACTAATGAAAACATGCCTAAAAAAAGGATTGTTGAGAATAAATCATGCTTTTTTCTACAGTAAGACCTATTTTTCTTGTATTTTTAAGTGCAGAATCGATTTCTACGGGTCCAATTACTCTAGGAAACATGTACATGACAATTTTAATGGATGTAGCTACCTAACTCTTCATACAAGCTAAATTCCAATCAGCAAAACGCGCTCTATTGATAATTATGTATTTTCTACAGTAAGACATATTTTTCTCTAGTTTTTAATGTCAGAATCGATTTCTACGGGTCCAACTACCCCTGAAAACATGTCTATGACAAATTTCAATGGCTTTAGCTACCTCACTCTTCATACAAGCTAAACTCCAATCGACTAAACGCGCTCTATTGATACTCATGTATTTTCTACAGTAAGACACGTTTTTTCTGATATTTTAAATGTCAGAATCGGTTTCTACGGGCCCAATTACCCTTTAATGGTTTTTTTTCTTCCAAAATAACTGTGAAGATCATTATAAACATGTTTTACAGGGTGAGTTACATATATTCTATATTTTTGGCTATAACTCGGCTTAAAATTTTCAGTTTTTGCTGAAACCGGGCTCATTTGAAAGAGCATCTCAAGTTTAGTAAATGCTCCAAAGCATTTTATTAGAATTTAGCTGGTTCTTGAGAAAATAGCCTCTGAATTTGTTACCCCAACTAACCGTTGAATTGGCGTCTGTCTGAATGCTCTTCACATCCTTAAAATCCGTGATCAACCTCCCAGACACAACATAATTCCGAATATCCCCAATTTCCGTGGTATTGGTGTCATTTGGTGGCACCAAAATGGTGACTGGCAGTGTTAAACTAGTCCTCTCCAAGTTGTCCACCATTTTTGTGTTGAACAATTTTAAGGTGTCACGCCATGAGAGGACTGGAAACATTTAAACTTGAATGAGAGCTCTTGATGGGCTCACTCACAATTCTCGCGCACCAAAACTGTGTCAATGATGTGCACCACACCATTGAGAGCAAAACCTGAAGAATCAACGACTTCTGCTTCATCAACGTGGAGGGTTGTCCCATTCCGACGGCAGGTCAGATTCTCCTCGTTGAGGCTTCTAATGTGTCGAGGGAGGTTGGAGCAATAGGCACCGGTTGTAGTGATGTGATGCTTCATGATTTCTTGAACACAATCATTGCCATCGAAGCCTTGTTGAATCTGCTTCCTCGTGCCTTCTGGCAATTTCTCGAAAGCTTCATTGGTGAAAGCGAACACGGTGGCAGCGTTGATTTCTCTCAAAAATGTGCGGAGCTCCTCCCCCAACACCTTGTTAAATGTGCTCAGCTCTGGTGTCTTCTCAATAATCTCCAATAAATTATCAGCCGCCGGCTTCAACACCCCATCAAACTTCAGAATCTGCGAGTCATCCAACCTAATCGTCTCCTTCTTCAACGCACAGTTCAAATAAATCTCAGTGAGTTGGTCATCAGAAGTGCGGCTCACCATGAACTTCTGTTTCTCAGCTGTCTCCAGAATCTGCTTATCCGTCCAATCATAGGAATTCTGAATCCCCGGGAGGATAAATGAAGCGTCGTCAAGTTTTGTGAAGAGAAGGGTCGAGTTAGGAGGGGCGTCAGATCTAGAGACATTGTACCCAAACAACAACTCATCGGAGATCTCTGTAAATATTTTACGACACTCCGCTAGCCTCTTTTTTAACACTATGGCTCCTCATATTTACGGGAGAAATATTGTTTTTTCACTACGTTTTCAATAAAACTATCTAGTTGCTCGAAGTTATTCATAGATTTTTTTCGGATTTCTAAAAATCGCTCCCAGGTTTCACAGGGTTCCTCAAAACATGGAAAATTTCTGATCTAACGCACATTTGTTTTTGTATTTTGCCTTTATGTTATCTTTTTTTTGGGGAATATTTTGAAAAATTTACAGTTTCAAAATATATTTCAAGTTGAAAATAATATTTTTTTTAAACTTTGTGTACTTCTCTCGGAGAAGTTTTTGTCGCTTCTCTCAAAATTTCTACCTTGAAGCAACACCCTAAGCTAAACAACGATAATCCGCTTACCCCCTGTTTACCTTAAAGCAACATCCTATGCTAATACACCCTTAAAGCAACACCCTAAGCTAAACAACGATAATCCGCTTACCCCCTGTTTACCTTAAAGCAACATCCTATGCTAATATACCCTTGAAGCAACACCCTAGGCTAAACAACGATACTCCGCTTACCCCCTGTTTACCTTAAAGCAACATCCTATGCTAATACACCCTTAAAGCAACACCCTAGGCTAAACAACGATACTCCGCTTACCCCCTGTTTACCTTAAAGCAACACCATAGGATAATATACTCTTAAAGGAACCCTCTAGGCTAAACAACGATACTCCGCTCACCTCCTTACCTGTCAAACATCCATAGTCCTCAATATTCGTCGTGGTATAACCATCACAACAATGTTGAATACGCTTGGTAACTTTACCCATTGGCGACTTCAAAACACACACCGACGCATCACGATACAAATCACACATCTCACTGTCACGATCCGAAGTTCTCTCGGACACCCCGACCTCCTTAACGCAGACGTGTTGACCTTGCAACCCACTGGGTCTGCTCATCTTCTGCGGTACTTCATGAGAAGAATCCTCTTTGGAGCCTTTGCTTGACTTCAATCTGGCCCCCAGGGATTTGAGAATGTTCGCCGCGCTGGAGAACGGTGAATCTGAGGCACCTCTTCTAGAGCCAGACATCGCTCCTGAACCAAGCTCATCAGCCAGCACCGAAGCTAATAAACCAGAAGCCTGCCCTAGAATCTGGGTGGCTTGCCCAAGCTCCATCGCATCGTCATCATCGATAAGATGACGTCGAATACTCGGTGAGACATCGTTGACTTGGAATGCGAGATTCAGAATGTCTTCCGGATCCAAACTCGCAGAAAAATTCACGAAAAATAAAAGATATATTGGAAAATATAGAAAACCAGCCATGTAGAAATGACAATGACCCATATAAAGTAACACATGTCGAGAGAAGAAGGGAAATTGATGGGCGGCTGGTTTTGGAACGGAACGGATGACCATGGATAATTAAGAAGAGGTACTTGATTTTCATTGTTTGTGAATTTACAAAAGACACTGTTTATTAATTATATAATTTTTTAAAATGTTAGGAGCTTTTTATCCAAAGAGATTTGAGAGCAAGCTCAATGGATTCTTGATAATTCTTTCGGGTGAGATCTTGCCGTTTTGCTCCAAACTTGGTGGCTCGATGAACGAGTCGAGGATATGGACGACACCATTGGATTGCACCAATTCGATCTCGACAATTCGGGCGCGATTGATTTCCACGTTGCCGTCGTCGTCGGTGACTGGGGTGAGAAGTTGTCCACCCAATGAGTGATACATGGTGGTGCGAATCACTCGGACCGTTTTGTTGACGTCAGATTCGCAGATGATGGCTAGAAAAATCCTCATTAGATGATCTGAATCTCTGAATCCTGAATTTAGAATCCAGAATCCATTATCCAGATTCCAGAACCTAGAATCCACAATTCAGAATCTATGGTCCAGGGTCTCGAAACCTGAGAACTATAACTTGAGAAATCAGAATCTCTGAAACCCATCTGAAACTCACCCTTGACAACATGTCGCTTAACAAACTCCAAAGCACTCTTCTCAGTTCTCATGATCTTCTTCACCTCATTCGCCGAAAATGCATCATCGACCGAAGCAAACACAGTAACCCTATCATTCTCCCCAATAGTATAGTTAGATTTCTCCCAAATTTTGGAGAACATGCTCAATTTCTTTCGAGCACCAATGAATTGCTCAACAGTCCCATTGACTTTGGGAAGGGGTTTGTCAAGGAAATGAATAATAGCTTTGCAAGATTGGATTGAGGAGGCGGTAAATTTGGAGCAACCTAGGCGAATATTCTTAGAGGCGGAGCTAGATTTCTCCATAGAGATTCGGATGGAGAAGACTTCGGAGCGATCATCAGACAATGGACCGGTGAAAATCTGAAAACTAGGGTCTAGGGTCTAGGGTCTAGGGTCTAGGGTCTAGGGTCTAGGGTCTAGGGTCTAGGGTCTAGGGTCTAGGGTCTAGGGTCTAGGGTCTAGGGTCTAGGGTCTAGGGTCTAGGG